>JAODOY010000017.1:662173-672260 GCA_025399855.1 Forbesichthys papilliferus | reverse complement strand
TACTCAGTGTTGGGTAGGTTACTTTCTAAATGTAGTCCGTTACAGTTACTAGTTACCAGACTAACATTATTATCAGTAACATACTTTTCGGATTCTCTACACGTAGTAACATAATCTGATGACTTTTCATTACTTTTAGATTACTTCACCTTAAACATTGTTCTTGGAAATGCAATCCAAAGCAATTTACTGCATTGGCGTGCCAAGTCTTTCTTTATATGTAGTATAATAGTATATGTTGCTCAAGGGATCAGATTAAAGTATGACTTTATTTAAATTTTTGATTGACGTTAATGGAAGGTTAATAAGAGAACAGACAATTTTATGCATTTTATTTAGTTATTTTAATTCAAAAATAGTCTTAGAAATAATCATCTAATACAGTTATAAATGTAATCAGTTACTTCCCAACCCTGTATATAATGTGTGTGTATATATATCTATATATATATATATCCCCACAATAATTAAGAAACGGGCTGTATTTAATATTCCCAAATATGTAGGTATTAGACTTTCATTTTTCTCCCAATTAATAATGTATTAATTGATACTGACACACTCAATTTGAGTGAGGGTTTAAAAAGTATTTATTCACAGTGAGCTGTGGTTCCCATGGATTACATTATCCATATCCACAGCATGTCTGTTGAGGTAAGTTTCCATGGAGACAGAAGCACAGATACTGTAGGTTCTCTCAGCTTTTATTTATTCCAAAGCTTCTTTTTTTTGTGATTTCCCTCTGATGGTCATTAAATTATTAACCTAACAGAACAGAGGTGTTGACTAAAATGTCATATACATATAATTAAATAATACATATGCATTGTATGCTATAGTTACTGTATATGTATGAAGCAAAGGTAGGCAGGCAATCGTTTGTCATGGAATGGAATAGATAAGAAATATTTTGTTTTTGTTTTCTATTATGTGGCTTGATCACACCCTTGTGGTACAACTAAGTTACTACATAAAATCTGCTCTCAAAACATAAAACGCATGGTCGGTATATAACTACAACTACTGTCAAAATGTGTTTTTGTACTAGGCTTATCGGGTTTATATAATTCAAGATTTCAGTTTCATTTTTGGTGATTACTGTTGATATATTTTTAGAAAATGTATAAAACAGTATTACATTTAGTCTAGATTACAACTATAATATAGTCTGTTTACATGTGCAACGGCTGATATGAATGGAATATGTAGTCTACATCCATGAATTTCAATGATTATTGTGGGCAGTTGACTTATAGTTCTAAAATAATAACCAGTGCTCAACTGAGTGAAATTTTTGAAATTACATATATAGTAAAATAAAACATTAACACAAACGATTAGAATCCATAATTCACTCCCTCTCCCATGTATAAGCATCTCGTCTAATTTATGGATGACGTTTTGTACTTTGCATTGTGACAACATTTCCCAGAAGCCCTTTAGATGAAATCAAAATCTCGTGTGTAGTCTCGCGTAAATATAGGATTGACCCTGCCCTATGTCTCGCGCACTCGCAGCTCCTTCGCTCAGTATATAAAGGAGGACAACGACGGACTGTGGACGACTGGGAAGGCGCAGCCCGGGATTGTAAATAAGACCGATAAAAACTGTTTTATTTACAAAAGTGATGCCGGCTAATTTTAGATATCGTTCCCAGTTGTTTTAAACCGTTTTCGTTACTTTTTCGGCTCCTTTTCTCGCCTATTTCTCGTGTGGTTTTACACTACGCGTATAATGGCGAGCTCGGCTAACTCGAACCCAGTGGTAAGGACCAATCTCTAAGGACTGTCAGTGAGAAATTATGGTTTAAGTTATAATGGAAAACTATCGAGGAGCAGTTTTTTGATGAAACAAGTATAGAGGAGAACTATTTGCAAACACATCACAACTGCCTTAATAAAAATGAATGGAAATGTCAATCGGCCATTTTACCAGTTTTGGTTTCTAGGTTTCAGTCAGTAGTCGCGCCAGTGTCTGCTACCGGTACAGTAGGAAAGCTGAGTTTAACCGACGAGACCGATACCATAAAAGTAGACTAGCACTGTTTAATGACAATCTTGTGATTGATAGTACAATTACATCGCTATTCAATACAGTTTATTTCAAGCTCTGGAGGTGGTTTATGGTAATACGATTGTGTAATTGTACATATCCCAATGGGAATTGCTGGCTTCATGCATTGTCTGGAGACTGCTTTTGTTGGGACTAGTCTTAGCTGATTTTCCAAAAATTGCAGTACGGTACGTCAAACACCTCATCCAATGCAATTCAGATTAAACTGTCTCAGAAATGAAAGCCTTATTCAGTAGAATATTGTTTCAGGCGGTCCGTCAGATGTATTGTCCACCAATCCACGAACAGCAGGGCTGGTTAGCTGCCTGAAACGTTCACTTTGTAGCCTATACCCATTCCATGTCCGATCGATATACCGCATCCCTGCCATCCAGACCATGACAATTAAATCTGGGCACAAATGAGCGTTTACAGTACATTAAACCACCATAAATTGCATTATCAACGATCACAGGACTGCAGGCTACTGGAGCGCCGCTCAGTAAAATGGCTTCCACCTCCTCTCTGGCCTGACCGCTACTGGCCGTCCTCCTTTCAGTTGCCTGGTTTTATACAGCCATATTGGCTCTCTATATAGCCTGGCTGGGATGGGAAGGTGCTATGCGACGTACGTCACAGGCTCCACATATAAACACCACCAGACTGTGCTTTAAATAGTGGAGGGGGAGTGAAACAGACCGGTCTGTGCTATGGACATCAGGGACCGTGCAACAAACGCAATGGCCGCGCCGTGGCTTGTTTTATGTTGAGCTGATATATTTCGTTTATTTGTGTCAGTTTTAAGCCAGTGCGGTTGTTGAGCAGCAACAGTAACTCCATATTTGACTTGGCACTAACTCGACGGCCTATTTTTACCTGTTTGGTTATGTGAATAGTGCTGAGCGTGTCGCAGTGCCCCTGCGAATAGTGCGAGACCGTGCATGACGCTACTGCAGTGCGGACTGCTTGAGAAAACCTACTGTAATCTTTGAATTTGCCACAAGTGCTGCGATCATATGTCAGGGTCACATTATTGCTTCAATTTATGCTAACATCATTGTTTCAGTTTAGCAAACGTTTTATGATAACAGTATGTGGATTTAGTTGTTGTAACATGAAAGTGCATACTTGCGATTTGTGGCTTTAAATGGCCAGAACTATAGAAGGAATAATAAAAAAAAAAAAATCTGTACACAGTAGTGTGTAAAGATCTGTAATAAATACGTTTTAGCACATATCTAGACATTTTGGCTTGATCTAACATTTGCAGTAAAGGCTTTTTTCGTTGTAAATACATTTTTAATGAGTGCGTCTCAATTTCCAAGGAGCAGAGCTACACCTTAATGCAGTTGTTTGAAATGTGTGCCTCTTCCTCCCTCCCCCCCCCCCCCCTTAGCCTAAACTGTACAAGTCTGTGATCGAGGATGTCATCACAGAAGTGCGGGAGCTGTTTCTGGATGAGGGTGTGGATGAGCAGGTTCTGTTGGAGCTGAAAACGGTACAACCTCCACACACAACACCCATCCATTTCTTGATAAAGCAACTTAGCCTGACATGGGTGGGCAGGATTGTCTAGTAATCTGGGTTTTGGACTTCCAGCCGGAAGGTTGTGGGTTCATTCCCCAGAGTTGACCTACCTGTAAGCGTAATAGACCTAGCCAGACACACATCATCTTTGGAGGTGCCAATGCCTATATAAGGACTTCTGGGTCCAACACATTTTCGCTATGGGAAAAATGATGGTCGTGGAGTTTTCGATATCCCCCCTTACCCCGTGTGTAACTCATATGTTGCAAATTTACTGGTTTTGTCAAAGGAACATATTCTTACTGGAAATAACTGGTGTTTCCCAATTTCGAGATTGCCAACTAGTCAAAGTAAGCATTTTGCTAGCAGCTAGCAGCTAATCAGCTAATACAGCCATGACCCATGTTAACCCAGCTAGCAGCTAATCAGCTAATACAGCCATGACCCATGTTAACCCAGCTAGCAGCTAATCAGCTAATACAGCCATGACCCATGTTAACCCAGCTAGCGATATTATTTAGGTTCAAGCTCCAAGTTAGCAAGCGTCCCTCGAGAACGACCGACCTTGCCTTTAACTCAGCGGCCCTCTGCTCCCTCCACCAGCTGTGGGAGAACAAGCTGATGCAGTCCAAGGCGGTGGAGGGCTTCCACACGGAGGAGCAGGCCGCCCTGCAGGCCGCCCAGCAGCAGCAGCAGCAGCTGCACCAGCAGCACCAGCAGCACCAGCAGCACCAGCTCCAGCAGCTGCAGCAGGTTCCCCAGCAGGCACAGGCCCAGCAGGTCCTCCTGCCGCCGCAGCAGCAAGGTGGGCCCCCGTCCATCGCCACTATTATTATTACCACCATTACCATGGTTACCATCATTACCACCATTACCATTATTACCACCGTTATTACTATCTTGGGCTGTCCCGAATACCATTTTACAGGTTTCGAATACTTGATGGTATTTCCGAACGAGTATTCGAATACTCACATTTCTCAAAAACGTAATTAAAAACACTATAGCGTATACCTCCTGTATTAGCCAATAAGAGTGTGTGTTGAATGAATAGCCTCGCTCTCTTCTTACAAAGAGTCAATTGCAATCAATTGTGTTGATGACACAGTGTAGGGCAGGCAATTACATTTCAACATGTGGCGACAGTAGGGATTAATGGAAAAACATGCATGCATAATCTGAATACCCGAATATTTGGGGCCAGCCTTACCACTATCACCACTATTACCAGCACTATCACTTCCACATTATGGAACCTTAAATCGAAAAAACTATGTATGGTAGTCAATGGCAAGAGTCAAAAAATGTTTTTACGCAGTTTTAATTGTGACACGAAGTACACACTTGATGTTTGTCTATTTAAAAGGACAACGTTCGAGTTAAGAGTCAGTTTGTCATACCATTTTTGAAGTATAAGACTGAAAATACGTAATTAGTAAGACTACAGACCCATCAGTCGACACACAAGCAAAAGTTTTGGTGACGTATGTACTGCGAGACGAAAGCTGTAGTTCACTGAGCAGTTACACGCCAAACTAAAGATTACTTTATAGTTTTACAACAAACTGCGGCGTTCTTGACTTGAACAATTATCTTTTAAATAGACACACATCTAATGTGTACTTCGTGTCACAATTCAAACGGGATCGAACAATGTTTTGATTCTCGCCGTTGACTACCATACATATTTTTTCCAAACTAAGGTCCCATAATGCGGAAGTGTCTTAAACTCTGAATTATTATTATAGTATTTAAAAACAATGAAATCAAAAACATATATTCTGTATGTGTGTGTGTATAATGCACTGTATGTATGTCAGCATGCATATAAAATTATTACTTTAAAAAAAGTACAATTTGTAACCTACTCCTGTACCTTTCACAGCCCAGCAGCAAGTCATAGTTCCAGACGCAAAGCTTCTTCAGCATATGAGTGCAACTGGCATGGTAAGTCAACTCTGCTGTTGATGTAACCACCCAGCATGTTGTGTAAAGGCTGCACAACACGCCTTGTTCCTGCGGGTTGTCTGGCTATGGACACACACACACACACACTGCTGGAAAAGTGGTAGAAATGTAACCTTTTGCTCAGCCTTCACCCCTGCAAAGAATGTATGCTTACATGTTAGAGTAGAAGAAGCCGGCAGCGCAGTCTGTCTCCGACGTTCACTCTACACACACGAATGCCCGCGAACACGCACACACACAACAACCATTCTGTCCTCCTACAGAGTCCCTTTTTTTTATCTTTTTGTTTTGCTGTTTCACCCTAGTCTCGTTTCTGTCTCACTAGCCACCTGTCAAAGGCAAGGTGAGTCATTCTCGAGAACGCTTGCCAACTTGCTAGCTCAAATCACAACGATATTCTCCGTGGCCCTCCACTGCACCGCTGCACACATCGAAACGCATTGTGAAGCACAGCGTAGTACTGTGTCTTTGTTCCTGCTTACGAAGGCTGTAGGCTGTGTAGAGGTTTCATATTATTTTTTCAACACGAACTGAGCTAGCGGAATGCAAGGAGATAATTGGTGAATTTGAATTAAGTGTATTAGCTTACATTTTTCTTGCAATAGCTGACTATACTTTTATGTCAGACATACATACATACATACATACATATATACACACACACACACACACACACACACACAGCTAATTGTTGAATGGCCTCTTTTTACCGTCCTTTGGTTTAAGCCTGATCTGTTCCCAAACACTGGTCTGTTCTTTTGATAATGTCAATAGCACTGTATTTATTAGTCATTTCTGTGAGAGTTTAATTTATTTATGTAATGTGTCTGCATCAAACATTTTGAAAATTAATTCAAAGGTAAAATGTTAAATAGTCGCGCTTAAATGTTTTGGATGAATAGTAATGAAGTTATTCTGATATAAAATTAGATATAATTGGAATATAATTATTCCCTTTGGGCAATATGTATTACTTAAAAAGCATAATAGGACCACCGCTGTTAGCATAATTATAGAGGCTGTCAACCAAGAGAGCCTGGACTCTATGCTTTTCCTCTGTGAGCTGTTGTGGCTTGGAATTTCTGCTGCAGGCAATATTATTCAGATACTATATAGCAGGGCTATTCAATTCCAGTCCTGGAGGGCAGCTGCCCTGCATGTTTTAGATGTCTCCCTGCTCCAACACACCTGATTCTAATGAATGGGTTGTTATCAGGCTTATAACGACCCATATAGCGTGTGTGTGTGGGTGTGTTTATTATATAGCCACATAAACATGCATGACCCTTTAGCTGTACTGATCTTTTGGTCTGTTATGAATCACTGTGGTCTGTAGGCACATAACATACAATATGTTTTGGTACTTGTCACATACGGAGAAAGCCACAGGCAGAGTCTTAACTGTGCTTAATTGTTCCCTAAGCAAACCGCCATGGCAAATACGTTCATATTAATTTCATTAGCGTTGTCGCGTGAGCCATGTAAACACTGTAATGGAACTGTTTCTAAGATAATATGTCACAGTAATTGGAGTGTCACGAGCATGTACTTGTACTCACTGACACGTATACGTGTGTTCTTTTGTCCTCTAGAGTGCAGCAGCTACCGCGGCAACCCTGGCTTTGCCCACTGGAGTCACCCCGTATCAGCAGCTCATAACCAGCCAAGGTATAGAACACACGTGCACAGATGTCTTGTTTATTTGCATAGCCCATTATTCAACCAACTTGTAGTGCTATTAAGTCAAATGTATTTAGTAGCAGACTGGATCTGACGTTCTAGGTTTACATGAGTATCTTCCCTAGTTGGCTGTAGAGAAGCATTAAAGTCCCTATATCATATCTATATTATTTATTTAAATACATTAACTTGATTGGCTGTATTAGTGGCAGTGGCTGCCAGGATATGTGAACCAGAGAGAATATAATTGAACAGTTTCCACTTCCACATTTTATTTATTTATATATTTAAAGGGGGACAACTTTTTACCATTTTATGCAGACCAGAGCGACGCAGCGTTCTATGCAAGTCAATGGGGAGGTACACAGATTTCACCACAATATTTCTATGGGCATGTTCTCATAATATGCCCATTTATCTCTGGGGGAACCGTTTCTGGGCGAGAATGCGTGTGCTCACAAAAGACCTCTCAATGCCAACAAGCATCTTTGTAATCGATCCTCTTCACTTTATTTATCTTTATGTAGCAATTCATCTCCCCAAACAGACGCCTTACGTGAACACTTCTTATGTTCGTCAATTCTGAACACGGCTTTTATTTTGAAAGGTGTTGACACTTCATTACCACCACACCCCCCTTCCCCCTCTTCCAGGCCAGATCCTGCAGGTGGTGCGTGCTGCCAACGGGGCCCAGTACATCATTCAGCAGCCCCAGCAGCAGATCCTCCTGCAGCAGCAGATGCAGCCGGGCGGCGTGCAGGCGCCCGTCATACAGCAGGTATGCCCCATCACGCAGGTAGGTCGTCCTGCCGCGGCCAATCAGGAGTGGTGGTGGGCGCGGCCAAGAAGCTGGGGGGTGGTTGGTGGTGGTGTTGATGATAACAACAACAACACGCTTTCTTTGTATAGCACCTTTCCTACTAGTGCTTTACAATTATGAGTTTACATGCACATAGGTGCTTAACTGTAAAAGAGAAAAACAAGGATTCAAATAATTTAAAAGGAATAAGAAAGAATATATTGCAAACAAAAGATAGTACATGTTACAGTACAAGTTAAATTAGCCATAATGTAAAGTAAACATAGGAACCCTGTTCCTGGAGGCATATTTCCTTTGGTTTGATTCTTATTTGACTGACTGATCACACCCAGACACGTCGCTCGAAAAGCATCGCTAGCAAAACCATTGTTTTCCTATGGTAGCCGTTCTCTTTGGTTCAGGCAGCCCATCTCGGTGTGATCAGGGGGTTATCAAAGCGCTTTTGAAGCGGACGCGCCTAGTGTGATCGGGGCCATAGTCATGCAGTCTGTGGTCAAACCCAGCTGTAAACTAAAGGGATGTTTGTGTCACGTTATTTTAGTTAATATTGTGGATATCAGAAGGTCATTGGAGTAAAAATGTTTACGTTTATGTACTGCATTTAGCAGACTATGGGGCCGTTATTGTAGCAGTTATTGTAACTAGTGGAGAGTTGTGTAACTATTTCAATCTGAGTGTGCATAATCAGATTTGTAAATGTGTAAAATAATCTACAAAGGCCTACTGAGCTTTTGAATGCGTAGAGGAAACTGCGATGGCAATTTCTGTAAAATAAACGCCAACCAAGATCTTGTATATATGTCATAGTTTTATTATAGACCAGCAGCTGCAGTCAACCCAAAGACTTGACACACTGACTGATAACAACACTTTCTGCTCTCTGCCAGTATATAGTCTGTTGACGCTTTGCATATTTGTTATATAGCTTCCTTCACACCATCTGTCACTTGAAAGTCCTGGTCTAGAGAAATATAAACCAGTTCATTCACTAACATGTATAAAAACTAGATCACAATGTAACCTTACAAATGTGTAAAGCTATGAGAGATTGAAACTAAAATGCTCTGTTACATCTGCAAATGTGTATTCAGAATCTGTGTGCGTGATCAGATTTGTAAATGTGTAAAATAGTCTCTGAAAGCCTACCGAGATATGTGTAAAGGAAACGGCAAACATCTCAGGTTTTGTGTGTGAAAGAAAATCTCCAAATCTGTATTCATATATTCAAGTGAAGTGAGATTTGTAAATGCGCAGACATAAATAGACATTAATGGGAGAAAGGTCTCAGGTATTTTGCGGTTGGAGAAGGCGTGGACGTACAGGCCACGTTTTACACCTCATTTTACGAGTTAATTTAGCTGTACATCTGCTGTTAACCGTGGTACAGAAGCCCTGCCTGGGCCAGGTTGGTTGCTGTTGTAAAAAAAAAAAAAGTGTGCTGACTGTTGCTTGGCAACGCTGTGTGTCCAGGTGCTGGCTCCCTTGCAGGGGGGCCTTCCCCAGCAAACGGGCGTCATCATCCAGCCCCAGCAGATTGTGCTCGCCTCGGGAAACAAGGTCCAAGCAAACGCACAAGTAAGTCAGAGAGAGAGGTGGTGGTGGTGGTGGTGGTCGGGGGGGCATTTAACCCTTTACGCAGATTAGAATGACTTCGAGTTCCATGCAAGTCAATGGGGAGGTCTACAGATTTCACTATAATGTTGCCCATTATTAATATCTGCAGGCGTTACTGGGTATTTTGAGTTATAGTTACTGGAATTCCCAATTACCTACTTTGTTTCTGGCTATGCGTAGTAGATCTAGTTGTCCGGATGCTGCCTACTAGGGGTGCACGATATTGATTAAATGTGATATTGCGATATTGATCATGAAAATTGCAATATCGATATTAATTTCAATATTTTAAAATCACAAAGTTATGGGAAAAGACATTAAAATATATTCATAACATATGAAAACAACAACTCATACAACAACAGTAATTTGTTTATCTATTTGGCCACTGATATTTATTTTCGATCTCTATTATGTCATGAGCTT
>JAODOY010000017.1:644757-662073 GCA_025399855.1 Forbesichthys papilliferus | reverse complement strand
AGGTTAGCCTTTTTTAGGTTAGTTGTTTTAGTTTAGGTCAAGTTAGCATAGGTTAGCTATATTTGGCTAGGTTAGTCTTATGTTAGGTAAAGTTAGAATATGTTCTCTCTTAGGACCTAACCTAAGATCTTATATTTTAGGTTAGTTATTTTATCTTAGATTACTCATCTCCCCGTTTTGGGAGCGGAGAGAGATTTTTCCACAACATGTTTACCTGACAAAAACAGCCTGCCTCTCTCTAGATGTTTCAAGGTGATCACAGCATGTGGAAGGCTCACTCCAAAAACCTTGTTCTTGCTTGTTGACACAGACCACATTTCACATTTTCCTCCTCCATTGTTATACTCCACGGGGCCCTTGTCCTCGGATTAATGTTAGGAGAGGCCTTTTAGCCATTAGGAATGTGGCCGAGACACTGCAAGATGCTCTGTATGAGCAGAACCTGGCTCATTAGCTGTTTTGACTGACACAATCGAGCACAGCATTGCTTTGTCTCCCTCAGTCTCTCTTCAAACTATCTCTCTCTCTTTATCTCTCTCTCTCTCTCTCTCTCTCTCTCTCTCTCGCTCTCTCTCTCTCACTCTGTTACCTGTCCATCATATACCTTTCATCCACACCTAATTACACAATCATGGAGGAGAACATTGAAATACAATGAATACTAATAGTGTGTGCGCAAGCTTGATGTCTGGGGGTTCCTCAAATCTTTAGTAAATGGACCTTTGCCTATTCTTTGCTATCACCCTCTTTCGTGCAAACACGGCCCTGCTCTGTCTTCATTTCCCCTAATGAGTTGCAAAGAGATGCCTGTTTTCAGTGCTGCATCTGAACAATGAAGAGAAATAGGCCTCATTTGGGCCATATTAACACATTAAGGCATGGGGGTGAAATGAGATACAGAGAGACTCGTGGAAGAGAGGACTACTGTAGAGAGGCCAGGGCAGCAAGCCAAATGAAAATCACTGTGCTTTGGCTTGGCTCGGGGTGGGTCGGGGGGTGTGTGGCGGAGGGGTTGCAATCATTCAGATCAGTGATCTAATGATACTGCCTCTGCCTCATCCCAAGTTCCCCGGAGAAAACACACGGCGTAGTTTACGGTTCTGTCTTTGGAGTCAGACGACCGTTTGACAGTAGCCCCGTCCATCTGCACTGCACACTCCAGACTGGAGCAGCAGTATGAGCTGTTCTACAACGAGGCCCGAGCGTATGCTAGCCTGCGGCCCACATACGGCAAAATTGTGTCTTCAGTCCGCAAAATGTCTCGGAAGATATAACTATGCACGTCACTGTACATTAGAATGTAGGAGGGTGTATTGGGGATATAAGCGGCGGTATTTATTTCTATAAAGAATATTTTTAGTCTTGAGTCCTTGCAGTTTCTGTGGTCATTTACATGTGAACACTAGCCTGAGTTCCTGTGTAGACATCTCCAGCTCTGGGGGCCTTGGCCCAAAGATGATGCTACAGATTTTAGGTGAGCTCTGGATCGGGTGTGGGCACCTCTGCTATCATTGTTAAGGTAGATTTAACCTGTCTGGATGAAAGCAGTGATTTGCTTTTAGAAATTTGATCTTTAACTGCAAAGTAGTGATTGTGTTGAGTTTCTGGGCTGTGGCCCAATCATGGTATAGCTTACTGACTGGCATTGCCTTGTGTGTGTGTGTATATGTGTGTGTGCGTGCGTGCGTGCATGTGCGGGGCGGGAGTTGTCTTTTTCCAGGAGATTGAATATTGAACTTCAGAACAGAGATGAAGGGAGACAAAAACTTTTAAAATGTAAAATTAGAGTCAGTAACATTAATCTATTTGACTGCAGACTGTTGGGGGGGGGGGGGTCTTTTTCTCTTCAGCGTTAGGGGCAGCATTTTTATCTGATTTTATTGGATATTTTTGTCTAAAATAATATCCACCAACACCAATCAAGCTAAAGTTTCAAGAAATGTACAAAATAATTTTAGCGCAGCAGGTTTCTTTAATTTACCAGAAAGTCCACATTTATTCTGATTACTGGTCACATTATTATTGCTTGAAAGAGATTACTTGAACATGTTTGATTGCAGTGTTGTGTTATCACCTTTTAATAAACGTAATTAAGGCACTTCTTTGTTTGTTGTCTAATGCCACAAAATCAATCCGTGGCTTCTCGTCTTGATAGCTCGTATCTGGCTGCAAGTTATTTTCATCCAATCATTGCTGGAGCCCTTTGTACACATCTTAATGAAATAACTGTTGATTCCAATCAGTTGATGTCAACAGAACAGTTTGGAGCAACAATCTGACCCCAACTCACCTGCCTTGTTAAATTAAATGTAATTTACAGGCAGTTTTATTCACCGGCAGTGTTTGCTTTTGGAAAAACAAAATAAAACCACAAACTGTAAATTGCCAGTAATAGCAGTACCTTTATTCGCCAGACCAATCTTAGTAGCGATACCACTTATTGCAGCGGGCAAATATTAATGGATTAGGTGTGTGTGGTTTGCTCCTTCTCCTTCCAGAGCTGCTGGACAGGAGTCGCAGGAAAGAGGACGAGATGAGGAGCCTTCAGGTATGAAACAGCGTCTCCCTGTACGTGTCATTGTACTGCAACAGCACTTAAAGCAGCACAGCCTGACACTGGCTACCTAGCTTGTCGTCATCAGCACCGGCCACTGTGCAGGTCGGTCCAGTGTTTATGTTCCTCTGTTCCTGTAGCCGTGACAACAGGGCGACAGGACGTGGCCTGTAGATGGAGATCATTACAGCAAACAAGAGGCAGTGGGGGTTGAAATAAAACAACAGCACAAAAAGCCACGAAAGGCGTCCGCTCATGGCAACATCAGCTCACCCCCCCCCCCCTCCTCCACCCTGCAGCCCTTTACTCACAGTTAGACAGCAAAATACACAATACACACTAACACACACTAACACGCTGCCAACTGCTTCTTGGAAAGACGAAAACACCTGTGTGTGTGTGTGTGTGCGCGCAAATGTGCACATTTTTTTTTGGGGGGGAATCTGTGACTGCGTGACGGCACCTGCCAGAGCTCTTGTGCAATTAATCAGCCTCCTCAGACCCAGCCGAGCTTTTAATTGTGACGGATGAGGAGGGAGATATGGGGGGGGGGCAGCAGTGTGATCCATAAATAGAAAACATGCATGCTGAGTGTGCAGGACGGACAAGAAAATGTTTGCGCGCGCCCGTGTGTCTATGCATATGTGTGTGTGCCATAGAACTGTATGTGTGTGTGTGTGTGTGTGTATATGTATATATATACTGAATGTGTGTATATATATTTGTGTGTGTCACCTAGCACGAGTGGCCCTCAGATGCAGGTGAAGCAGAAACTGATTTGTCTTGGTGTGTGTGAGAAGTGCGTCACTGTTTCAATTGGAACCACCACACCCCCCCCCCACCTTAACAAACAAGCATCATCAATCCCTCGCCATGTTAGCCATTTGTTGAAACGCTGTTCCCCTCCTGTCTGTTTTGTAGCACGGCACACACACACCTACAGACACACACCTACAGACACACACCTACAGACACACACGTACAGACACAGAGACCGTAAGAGAGAGAGATTATTCCCATGTGTCATTTGAAGCTCTTATTTGGGTGTAAGTAACTCAAGTAATTGTCTGCTGACTGTGTCTCAACAGGACCGTGTTCTGGATCTAGAAATGGTAAGTTTGATTGCCTTCAATCACAGTTAACAATGTCCTGATTGTAATTCAACATAATTGGCGTTCGTATTCAAGAATCCGTAAACTCAGAGGCTGTTACATTTCAATGTTGTGCTGACTTTAAGCGGAGAACCATTTAGCCGTCCATCCATCTATTTGTCAGTCACTCGTTCATCTTTCCATCCATCATTACGCCATCCCTCTAAGTCTATCCTTATGTTAGCAATGTTCTCACGATAGCAATGATGAATTCGAAGCCTTCGCTTGCTGTAGAGCCAGTTTGATGGCTCAGACATAGTCTATGAGGGGCATATGAAGCCGTCAAAATATCAGTATGATTATCGTCTTTAACGCGAATAAAGCATATGTTCTGTTTAAGGATATAGTGGCATATAGTGCCCTGAGCAGAGAATGACAACACTCACGTAGAGCTCCACTGTTCTTGTTTTCATAGGCCCGTTGTCCAAGCCGGGCACGCTAGTGCGTGCGTGTGTGTGTGTGATGCTGGTGCTCTAGTCTGACATCTAGTGGCAGAACATTTTAATGACCAGCTCCAGTGAATTCACTGACATGTAGCATCCACCACTAGCCCAGATAGGAGAAGTCAGATACTCCTGCTCGCAGTTAAGCAGTACCACTGACCTATCGCCGTTTCTTTACAAGGCTGAAGTTAAACGCACTATGAGGAAAGGTTAACGTTTCCCGGATTAAACACTACATTTCCCATGGGCCCCACTGCCTTGATGCAAGCAGCTACCCGGACTCTCTGGAGACTAATGTGTTTGTACTGAAGATAGGTCTTTATGCCCTAAATCGATTTGCCAGATATTACAGCAGATGGGATATAGTGTGGCAAGCATATGGAATGGTTAAGAAATAAATTAGTCAATTTACATAGTATATGCATCACAACAACACGGAAAGCTGCTTGAATTGCCTTTAAGAAGTCTGTCCATCACCGGTAACAGCCCTGTACAAGGCCACGTCGTCTTCAATTAGCCGGCATGTCAGTCTAGCGAACCGGGGGTGGGGGGTTAAAACAGCGCTTGACCTGCATCGGTGCACATGTTTCGTGCTTGCCGCAGTGCATCGACGCTCCCTGACGCATGGTTTTCTCGGGGTCATCCATCAGCTGTCTGCTTCGAGGTCAGTTGGCGTGATGGCTCCTAAACATCTAGCTCTGTTAGCGTTCGGGGAGGAGGGCAACGTCTGAGCGGGGGTCAATGGAAAGACGAATGGCACTAGAGTGACTTCAACGGGGACTTGAAGAATCCGTTTGGCCGTAATGCTGGTTGTATTGTGTGCGTTTGAGTGCGCGGCAGCTACAGATCAGCACTCTTGTGTTTTATTATAATCATTGTGTCAGCCTCGAAAATGGGTTTACAGTGCCATTGTATTGTTCAGTTTCTCCTGTGTAGTTCTTAGTCGCTTTATCCACACACTCTACTTCCTGTCCTTTCCAAGGTTCCTGTACCTGCCTTTTCTGTTGTACTTACAGGTTACTCTGAACACAAACACTGCAGGTGGGTCTAACAGCTGTGTGTTCGTATGTGCGTGTTTTGTGCATGTGCGGGCGTGCGTTCTTGTGTGCGTGCATGTGTTTGTGTGTGCGTGCGTGCGTGTGTGTGTGTGTGTGCACGCATGTGTGCTCCCCAGAGCACCAGAGTAGCCCTGGACCACCTGGAGTCTGTGCCAGAGAAGCTGTGTCTCGTGGAGAACTTCAAAGACCTGGAGGTGGGTGTCAGCAGGGCTCCTCCCTCAGCTCCATGTTGCAGTCAGCAATTATTTGGCCATCAGTGGGGGAGGCGGTTAAAATAATGGTCATTGAACTGTTGTGAGAACTAGTGAAGAAGTAAGGAAGCTACAGAGTTTGAGGATTTAACAGACGTCAACGTTGTGCTTTAAGATATTTAAGACCACATTCGCACATTTTAATCTTTTAAAGTTTTATGTGGATGACAAAATGGCTGGTACCTATAGGCGTGAACGTACATTTACACCTATCCCACAAGCTTGCTCGACATCTTTTTTTTGTGTGCGTGTATGAACAATTAACTGACACAAACGTTAGGCCGTAATATAACCATCTCCCACTTCAATCACCTCATTTCATGAAGCTGTCAAGCACAAACATGTTCCTGACTAGAGATGCGTTTTCCAAATATGTAACACCAATGCTACAGCTGCCAATAGCAAGTCATTCCAGCACACTCTGCCTCCATGCCCCGATTTGCATATCACAGAACAGCAATGAGACCTGATCACATCGCAGACACAATGCAGATAAGGGGCACACACGTAAATACCAGGTGCACACGCAAAGCAGCAGATTTGTTGTTACGCAGTTTCCACATCAAGGTATATATCTCATTTTAATCCCGGCTGTAAATGCAGTCTCGAAACTGCGTAACAGACGAGGAGTAGGCCGCGGCTCCAGTTCTATGTAGGACGACAGACATATTATCAAGTGACTTTTAGAAATGCGTTTTTTTTTTTTGCTGAAGCCATTTTGTGTCTGCAACACGGCGTCCATTTTTTTTTTTGTCACCAAGGAGTGCCAGCGGCAGAGAGAGGCGGTGCAGCAACGCTATGCCAAATACAAAGAGATCATCTGGGAGCTGCAGCACCAACTGGACGAGTCCAAGCGAAAGATCCACGAGTACAGAGTATGTCCCTCACACACACAAACACACACACAATGACTTGTTCTCTTGAGAAAATGACCTTTTATGATGCAGCACAAGAGCCACGTCTCCCTTACCAACATGCCCACGCATGTGCTATTTCCGTCCGCAATTGTGCTGCTTTGTTCCGACGGCTGCGGGTCTCGCTCTTGAGCCGTCAACGTCGCCCCCACCCGTGTCACTGGGTCCACTCTTAACTGCCACTAAAGAGCCCCGTTTGAAAACCCCTATGAGTTGATAAATCACTGTCAGGGTACAGTAACTGGCGTTGCGAGAGCGAGCATTGGATACTCCAGCCCTCGCTGGTGGCCCATTCAGCTACTGGTTATTTAAAGCCTTCATCTTCTCAGCCCGGAGTGCAATCAGGACGTCGTCGTTGACATCAGATCGCCATCTGCGGTGAACAAAGGTGACTGCTGGCTGCACTGTGTGGCCTATTAGAGGCCCCCTTTAAATGGCTTTAGTCCACTCTGCCACACTGCCAAATGACCGTCATGCCGGTCAATAAGTGACAAGAACATTAGCTAAATAGCCACCACCAGCATGGGGGTTGTTTAAGGAAGATGAATGAATGGGGCAGTCATCTTAACTACAGTCGGTAGTGCAACGGCAACAATACCGCCCCTCGACAGTTTTCTACCATATCGACACTCGGGAGGGTTCCTATCTTGTAATCTTATATCTTGTGGTTTTAGTGACTGATGCTTTTGAAGGTGGGCACAAAGTGTTTTTGAAATATTATGTTATGTACAGGACAAGCATGGGTGGATATTTATGTTCTTATAAAAAGCCATTTATATTGCTTTGTAGTGTAAAATGTTCCATAGATTTAAGAATTGTTTTTCATGAATCAAGGTGATTACGTAACACAAGGATACTAAACATAATTAATAATGCATATTAGCTCAGTAGCTCACTCTATAGACATACAGATGTGTGAAAAAGTAAGTACACCCTCTTTGTATTCTATGGATTTATATGTCAGGACATAACAATAATCCGTTCCTTAGCAGCTCTAAATATTTTGTACAAACAACCTCAGATGAACAACACCCCCTGACATATTACACCATGTCATGATATACTTAAACATAAAGCCAAAATGAAAAATCCATGTGTGAAAAACTAAGTACACCTTATGATGCAATATCTTGTAGAACCACCTTTTGCAGAAATGACTTGAAGTAACTATTTTCTGTATGACTTTGTCAGTCTCTCACATCGTTGTGGGGAATTTTGGCCCCCTCTTCTTTAAAATGTGGCTTCAGTTCATTGAGGTTTGTGGGCATTTGTTCATGCACTGCTCTCATAAGGTCCCACCACAGCATTTCAATTAGGTAGAGATCTGGACTTCAACTGTGCCATGGCAACACCTTGATTATATTCTTTTTTAGCCATTCTGTTGTAGATTTGCAGCTTTTGCTTGGGATCATTGTCCTTTTGCATGATCTAATACCAGCCAAGCTTAAACTGTTGGACAGATGGCCTCACATTTGACTCTATAATACATTCGTATACAAAGGATTTCATGGTTGACTCAATGGCTGCAAGGTTCCCAGGTCCTCTGGCCGCAAAACAAGCCCAAATCATCACCCATCCACCACCTCATTGACAGTGTCTGGTTTTCGCCAAACGTGGCGCGGTGCATTATGGCCAAACATCTCCACTTCGGTCTCGTCTGTCCTAAGGATATTGTTCCAGAAGTCTTGTGGTTTGTTCAGATGCCACTTTGCAAGCGTAAGCCGTGCTGCAATGTTCTTTGCAGAGAAAATAGGCTTTCTGCTGTCAACCCTTTCAAACAAACCATATTTGTCCAGTATTTTTCTAATTGTACTGCCATGCACATTTAACATGCTAACTGAGGCCTTTAAAGTTTGAGATGTAACTCTGGGATTTTTTGCAATTTCTTCTCTGACCTTGGGGTGAATTTGATGGGACATCCACTCCTGGGATGATTGACAACTTTTTTGAATAAACCTTTTCACTGTAGAATGATGGACAAAATGCAAATTCAAAAACATTCAACGTTTGTAAATGGCCTTATACCCCTTCCCAGATTGGTTGGCAGCAACACTTGCTTCTCTAAGATCATTGCTGAAGTCTTTCCTCCCTGGCATTGTGTTAACACACACCTGAATGCTCCAGACCAGCAAACTGATTAAACTTTGTTTTTATATAGGTGGTCACACTTGCTGATAATCAATGAATCAATGGCATTTGATTAGCAGCATCTGTCTGCTACTTAGCATTTTAATTCCTATGGAATTAGTAAGGGTGTACTAATTTTTTCACACATGGCATCTCCATTTTGGCTTTGTTTGTTCAAGATATCATGACACAGTCTAATGTGTCATGTGTTGTTCATCTAAGGTTGTATTTATCACATTTTTAGACCTGCTAAAGAACAGATGATTATTATGTCCTGACATGTAAAACCATAGAACTCAAATAGGGTGTACTTTCTTTTTCACATGACTGTATATTGGATAAGGAGACTCAACGTGAGCTGATATGGTGAAGATAATTCATATTGCACTGTACATATTTTAACTGGGAAAGGTGGGGTCAGCAATTGTAAACAACTTTAGCTAATCCTCCTTGTGGTTCACTAGCTGCCTCTTCTGTGTACACTGAAAACATAATCAGGTGTTTGTGTCTCTGGTAAATGTGAGCACAAACCGAGTGGGGCAGATCGCACCACACAACACTATCCCAGCCGTGGCAATGCGTGTTATTGTCCAATGTTTGGTGCTGAGCTTGTGAGTGAGCATCCTATGGCATTGACAAAGAGAGTTTATCTTGGTCCTGTTTCTTCAGCATCAATCAGTACATGGACATGAGTATCCCGGTTATGATCTGGTTTTTAAGTATCCCGTTTTTGCAGTAGTTTATTTACTAATATATATTTTTTAAGCATAGCCTACTTATCTAACTTTTTACAAGACCTGCAAACAGTCGGAAACCAACGGATTCCTCAGTGTAAGGTTAATGTGCGACTTGCTCATTAAGTTATGTGGTTTGTCGTCGTGCATGTCAATCAAAATGCCTCTGCTCAAGTAGGCGGGATCTTGACACAGTTGACCAACGCTGTGTCCCCAACTTTGGCTGGCTCTGCGAGACTTAGGTGACGTCTTCCCTGTGTTTCCCAGGATAAGAAGCTGGATGCCACGTCTAGGAGCCTGAGGCTGGCTGCCCTCTCAGCTACCACTGTCAACTCCAGCGCTTCATTGAGACCCGACCCTGTGTGTGAGTGTTGTTGGCAAAACACTTTTGCCATGCTAGCGCTGTGATCCTGCTGTGTGCACTGATGTTCAGCGACTACACTAGCTGTGTTTACATGAACCCTATTATTCCGATTGGAATCAAGTTAAAAGCCCAACCCGAAAGAAAATGCTCCATATGAACACCTCGATCGGAAGAGAATCCGCCAACACGTTTGAAATATCATTCCGAAGCAGAGAACTAGTATAACCCGTTCTGTAACCCGATTTGAAAGAAGAGTTCTACCATGTTAAACGGATAAACCTGGTTACTTCCTAGTGCGGTCTTCTGCGCATGCCCGGTCTTACGTTTTAGGTGATGCCGGTACGCTATTCTGCACTAGCCTCGCGAGATCAGGATGGTCTCCTGAGAACACGTCTCCACTGCTCTAGTGTCCAGTGGTGGCGTGCTTTACACCACTGCATCCGACCGTTTGCATTGCACTTGGTGATGTAAGGCTTGGATGGAGCTGCTCGGCCATGGAAACCCATTCCATGAAGCTCTCTACGCACTGTTCTTGAGCTAATCCGAAGGCCACACGACGTTTGGAGGTCTGTAGCTATTTGACTGCATTGACAGCTATTGGCCTAGCACTTCATGGCTGAATTTCTGTTGTTCCCAATCGCTTCCACTTTGTTATAATACCGCGAACGGTTGACCGTGGAATATTTAGTAGTGAGGACATTTCACAAATGGACTTGGATTGCATAGGTGGCAACCTATCACAGTATATGCCAATATATTAATCAATCAACCAACATGTATTTATAAAGCACTTAAAAAACAACCAACATTGCACAAATTGCTATAGAGAAAAAGTCATACGCCACATAGATCACACACAGCAAAAATGCAGATAAAACACTAAGTCAAAAGCAAAGGAAAAAGGGTGGGTTTTGAGAAAGGACTTAACAGATGGTGAAAAGGCTTGTCTAACGGCCAGTGGTAGATCATTCCTAAATGTCAAAGCTGCCACAGTAAAGGCATCGTCCCCTTTAAGCAACGCTTAGGTTTAGGCACACTCAAGACAATTTAGTGACGTGCAAGCCAGGTGAAGAATGTTTTAATGCGTCCTAAAATGTACAGGCAGCCGGTGGAGTGAAGCTAAAATGGGGGTAACATGCTCATATTTACGTGTTCCAGTTAAAAGATGTGCCAGTGTGCAAATACTGTCTCTGTTTCTTCTGTGTCAGCACCCCACAAACGCATGACCAAGCCAGAGCTGGATGCCCCCCAAATCAATGGGCTCAAGACCGCCACGAACCCTCAGCACAACCTTAATAAGTGAATGCCTGTCCTTACACGGATGCTTAAAACAAGACTCCACGTGCCTGGTGTTCATCTTAACACCAAAAGGAGATGGGTTTTTGAGAAGGGCCTTGCTCTCAATATAATCCTCCATCACTACCTCAGCCAGGCCAAAACTGACCGTACCAAAAAGGTTTACTGTATACGTGCGTGTTGCCAACCAACTGTAAACCAAGGACTTCTACTACATCTATGCTAGTGGTGACACTGCAAAGGAGGATTTGTGACCCCAATAAGGCTCTTATACTGTCCGTGACTGGTGTGGTATTTTCATAATACTTAACGCAGAAGCTAATGTTAGGAGTGGCAGCCATTTTAACCGAATTACGTTCGCCTTGAAACGTTGTCCAAGTTGTGAAAGTTAAAAGTGCCGCTTGCCTTTGTACCAGTTTGTACTGTGATTTTGGAATGCCACTGTATTGTGCTGAATATAATAACTGTGACTGTATCAATGCTAAACACTCAAGAGATGTATGGTGCCTTTTTAATGTTATATGCTTTCGTACTTGTGTGCATTTGTATGTACTGATTAACGATGCATCTTTATGTGCTGTATGTATTTTTTAACAATCCTGTTGTCTTTGTCTCTAACTGCAATAACAGTGTTTTACACTGGTGTAAGATTTAATTAATGAATTTTATATATGATCTTTATCTTTTTTATTTGACAGTTTTCACTTTATGCAATATTATTTGTAAAGAAAAATGCCCTCTTTAAATCACAAATAGATGCATGTTTTGTATGCTATGTAGAGGAATATTTATGCACTACCAATAAACATCGGTGCAGCTAAATGTCTGCTGATACAAGATGAGCTGAGGTCCCCTTCATTGCAAAATGCTGTTTTCTCTGCTTCAGCCCGAGGCTCCAGCATGAATCCACAAAGCCTCACGAGCTACTAAGAGATGTCCTCTTTTTAATTTACTGCCAGTGCTTCAAAAGCCTGAACAAAATGCCTGCTGTGTAAACATTTCCACCAGCTGACATAATGTCATTTAAGGGTATGTGGGAGCCATAGTAGACTATATAGGTAAATACTGCACTGTGATTTTTAAAACATAATTAGCTCAATTTAATTAAGGGTTATTAAAATGGCTTTTTGGAGTTGGCATAATATACTTAAATCTTAATCAATGACTTTATTTGATTACTGGTGAGTGACATGGCATTTACCATGAGGTGCAACACTTTAATGGCATCATTATAAATGGCTATAAAACAAGGTATTCTGTCATGTAGAAAACAACTTCTCTCTATTCAGTCTAGTACAACTTACAAACATGTCGACTTTACCAATGTGCTGTTTTAAGTTCAACTATTTAATTCCCATAAAGGTAATTCCAGTGAACAAACATTACAAACATGTTTGCTTGCATTTATCGTATTTGCACACGGTAGGTGTTACCAAAGTCCTTATAGGCAAGTCTCGTCACTGCAACAATATTTTAACTTCGAGACTTTTATTTAGAAAGTACTCAATGGCATTAATAGGGGGAGAGCCCTCTTTCAGTGATAATTGGGACATAAGAATTGCACGTATACGATCGCGAGTCAAATCTGGTTAAAAAAAAAGAAGAAAATCTTAAAACACTTGGTGATTTTGCCACAAAATAAGGCTTAAAAAGCATTTTTTCGCCAGTTTGAAATTTCACTATGCATGCGCAGGATATCGCTGCACCAAATTGGTTTAAAAGGTTATTTGTTCTGCCATCCATTCAAAATTCTCGAAGTGGCATGTATCCTCTAGTGTCTCTGGTGTTACTGTTTTTCAATAAAAAAAGTAATAACATTACTTTAGATTATTATCGTAGTTGTTTTGACACATTTTAATCAGTGCGTATTTATTTCCATGTTGCCTGGTACCCAAAGATACGAAAAGTAACTAAGCTCTTAACACTAATTTGATTACAATAATACACCTCTGCAATCAAAGTATTTCACAAACACAACATCCTTGCACATAATTTTTACAAAGACGTGCATAAACAAATACTCCACTTAAGCAGGTTGCTAACTGGTGAAATCCTACAGATCTTTATTCCACTTGGCCACAGTGGTGAGCAATGGTGAGTAATATATTCAGAGCTGTATTAACATGGTGGTACTACTATTCCAGTCTGTTGAGTTGTTTTGTGATTACCCTCTGTCAGGTCTGCATTAATGGAAAATATGGAAAAGAGATAAGAATTGTTTTTTAAGAGGTCTGTCTGTCTGTCCTAAAACCTGACCGCTCTAACGTCACACCTGGAACATATGCACGCACGCGCAAATGTTCCTTAGCACTCTCATGAGGGCACAAACAAGCACTTCTCTCCATTGCTGCTATGGTGATCGTTGAAGCAATACCGGGCCAAAGGAGTCTTATCCATTAGCACATCAAACCCTTATGTTGGACCGGCCTCTCATAACCAATCACACTGATTCAGCTCCAACTGCACCCTGCTGCATTCATAGCGCTGGAGCAAGTCACAACCTTCACTGAAGTCCCATTAGAACTACCCTATTTGGCGCGAGTATCTGAACGCTGTTGCCTAATACGTGAGCCGAGTCTCTACATTATAGCCTAATTTTCACCGTGGCTTAAAAACACACCTAAATGTGATTATCGCAGAACATTTTCTAACCTTTCCTACTAGGCTACCAGCCAGGCATTCAACACCGTATGTGTGCTCGTTAAAAATGTGATGACTTGTCACCCCCGATTTGCATTGGACGGATTGTAGGCTATTGGGGAGGAGCTGCTATACTAGAGGTATCGAATGTCATATATAAAACCACATTTTTACCTAAGTTAAAGAGTTATTATTGTTTGTGGATGTAGTCTGCGGCTAATACACCACTATTAGGCTGCTGTAGGCCATCTGTAGGCTAGTCGCAGTTGGAACATAGGCTATATACGACACGGGCGCATAAGTTATGAAGAAGAAATAAATATCTTATGAAGAAAACAAAAACACAGACACTTCTCATGACCTGGCATGTAGGCTATAGTGTTGGCTGTTGCGATGCTGATGGCTTCAATGAGATGTTCAAAGGTTCCAAGTATAGGCCTACAGTCCACCTGCCTAAATAGCAAAGGTCTTTTTCAGACCAAGACTCCTTGGAACAAGGCACAGGGACGCCCTATCACATATGGTATGACGTATTTAGTTGCCGGGCCAACAATAATGTGTGGTGGCATATTGCCAATGGGCCATTATTTAATCCATTAAAGTAATTGACAGATTTTTATATCTATAGGACAGTTATATTTTTGTTTTGTTTGTTTTTGTAAGAAAATAAGTTTGGGATCAAATAATTTGGAGGACCCCCTGCAGTACCTCTGAGGACCCCCTAGGGGTCCCGGACCCCCTGTTGAAGGCCTCTGTACCATCTGTAACAGTGCAGTACATTGATGTATAGCCTATAGCTACACACATGCACGCGCGCACGCAAACACTTCTCAGAAGCTTGCAATCCTCTTGACTGCAGCGCTCCAGTGAACCACTGTTTTGGCGCCGAACAACTTTCGTTCTGGCTTTCATTCACAGCACAGCGGAACAGACTCGACAGTCAAGGCTCCGAAGATTGATTCTGTCAGGAACTTTTCCAATTTTACTCCACCAAAAAGCAGGCTTACTCAAAGTTGCGGCCACACCAGCATCAGAGTTGGTCAGTAACAAGTTAGTAGTAACTAGTAGTATCTAGTTACTAGTAAATATTTACTGTAATATCATTACTTTTTTCAGTAACTAGTAGTGTAACTAATTACTATTTATAAAATGGTAATAATATTACAGTTACTAATCCAAGTAATGTTGCATTACTGCGTTACAAGAATGAGATTTCTGGTCATAGCAAATTTTTGGGTAGGCCTATTGAACCAACCTGTCAATCACCTTTTGTTTGAGAGGCTGCAATGTTTTCACATTGGCTTTTGTTGACTCCTAAGGTTTATTATTGTTCCAATAGAGGATTCAATATGAGCTGGCTACACAGGGGCGAGGCAGGGTAGTGAAAGGATTGTAATATAAGTATTATTACTTTTTGAAGGAGTAATGAGTAACTAGTAACTTATTACTATTGCCCAAAACTGCTCATATATCTATTAATATCTCAGGTAATTAGAGCTGAGCAGTTAAATGGAGGCTCTGACCGCGATGTGACACAGAATGGTGTAGGCTACTACATGCGAACATAGGCTGCACATCTCCAATAAATATTTTCAGTATGCTGCTTCATTAATTATAAACGGCTTGTTTAATCTACCGTTGCATAATAGTCTACAGTAGCCTATAGGCTGTATACCACACGTGAATGTGCGTGTAAAGCATGCTTAAAACCACTTTCACAAACACACACCAGCAATAACAGTAGTTTGTGTGTGTGTTCAGGTTGGCGGGCTCATATTTTACCTGTCAGTATTGATCATCATCAGCTGCCTCTCGATTCTACAGAGGACAGAATGAAAGACTCACTCCAGATCAGTCTATAGGTCCGCAGAAGAAAGACAAGATATTCAGCACTGCTTCATAGCCGATATAGGCTATTGTAATCTGTGATGAGTGGAGATCTAATGCAAAATAGCATAGGCTATAAAAAACGCGCAAACATTTAGCCTACATGAAATTGTGTAGTTCATTAGAAACAACATAACGGGTTACCTTTCCATAATGTGGGTACCAGCCTGTTTAGAAAACTCAACTGTGCACCTTTTAATATACGGAGGATGGTTCTTCGGCTAGTTTCCTGTTGTCATAAAAAGGTTTCCTATACAGAGAGAATGTGACTAATGTATGAACGCTCACAGAGACATCCATTTGGAGAGCCCATTAGCAAATGTAAATTGTTTTTCTGCTAATTAAGATATGAATTATCCTACCTGCATTGGCGGGATTGATGTGGGATAATCTACGTCTGATAATTTTGCTAAAAGGAAAAGTAGTCTGCATGCATAAACCCTAACAATAAACTTAGTCAGGCAACAACTGTGTAGGCAAATGGGTTATGAATATTAAATTAACATTATTATTCTCTTTGTAGGCACACATAGTATTTATTATAGCTGCAAGAATTGATTAATAGCTGCTAGTACAGTATGCCAGATACTTCAACTTTGCTGTCTGTTAGTGTACAGGCTATTTGCCCAGCCACAGATCCTAACACCTACACACATACGTACATAATGTGTGTAAATAATGTACCATAGGCTACTGTATCAACTGCTGCCTGCTGTTGCTTGTTACGCTGAACCCTCCATGTGTCTGTTATATATATATAACTTAATTTTTTGGTAATTAGTAGTCAATAAATACACTGATTTACTTTTAAATACAATTTATATGGTACTTTTAGTATTTAGGCTATTTTCCGGGAACTATTTTGAGGCTCCACAATCCGCAATTACTGTGAAAATAAAACGGTCCATTGCAGTGAACAGAGATGGCGCAACTCTCTCTTCACATGGCTCTGGTACCCGGTAGTTTAATGTGATGTGTGCAGCTGCCTGATTATATGACACCATTATGAACAATGTCTGTTTAAATTCAGATTCAATATTAATCTTGAATCTACAAGGACAATTTAAGTTACTTTTTTTGTAGACCTGTTTCATTTTTTATTTTTGCATAATAAAAACATGTCTTTACCATATCAGATTATATAGTGTACCTTAAAAAAAACTATTTGTATATAATATATAACATGCAATAGTCAAATAATCATATTTCCATGGCTATAAATCTGTCAAAGCATAAAATCAGTGTATTTACAGTTTCCACCAGTGATTATTAAAGTTAATTCCAAACCTAGGCTTGTAACAATCCTTACAGATAATCTAAAAAGTAATACTAGCAGCAAGAATCCCTCCCAGGCCCTGTATTCCACTTGCCAATAGCCTGTTGAAATGTAACCCTTAATACTCACACTGCACTCTCATATCTTACATCAGTGGGAATGCAAGTCAATGAGCAGCACTGTGAAGGTATACATTTGTGCGAGGTATCGGCAGTGTGGAAATGCAGTGGAGAAGGAAGGTGTTTCTGATGTTCTGACTCATAGCTGGGTCTCATTTGGCCATGGAGAATTGCATTTGGTGGCGGTGGTGGTGGTGTTTTAACACACTAGTCTTATAAGCCCAATGCTATTCCTCTACATCCCCAAGACCTCTAATAGCCCTTTCTTTCTCTCTATCTCTCTCTGAACAGTACACTCATTTGCATATTAATCTAAAAGGTGAGTTATACAGTGTTGAGTCGCTCTGCTTTGGACTTCATTTGAATGGATATGATGCCACTTATAAAAGCAAATCACTGAAATTATATGAGATGGATGAGAAATTGTGTTTCTGTGAATTGTGTTGTGATTGAGGTTCAGCCAAGATGGCACCCTATATTTATGCAACTCCCAGTTTTGCGG
>JAODOY010000017.1:633970-644657 GCA_025399855.1 Forbesichthys papilliferus | reverse complement strand
GTGTTTCTGTGAATTGTGTTGTGATTGAGGTTCAGCCAAGATGGCACCCTATATTTATGCAACTCCCAGTTTTGCGGTACCTCCACACACTCGGGCCCCTTACACATATTATACAACAGACCTTCAGCAGAGATCAGAAGTGGCAGGCACTGGAATACTACATTGAAAACTTTGGGAACAATATTTTATTTGTGGGAATTGTTTTGAAGTCAAAAGGAGCATTAGACAGTAGTATTAGTAGTAACACAAAATAAATAAATGGAAATAAATAATGTACACACAGACCGGTTTCCATGAAAGTAAAATTATTTCAGCCCAAAATAGTGAATAAAAACATAGGAACAGAGTAAAATGTACGTAAAACATAAGACTTAAGACACATTAGCAGAAAATAAAACTTAAAATAGGAGTTAAACAGAAAGGAAGAGACATTGTAAATAAAATAAAATAAACAAAACACTATCTAAAAGGTGCCAGCAATAGGTCTTCATCTCAATCACAATCCATCTTTATTCTCTAAATCTTTCTATTTTATTTTATAATCGCCAATAAAAAATAAATAACACCAAAGCAATTCAGTTTGAGAATAAGTAGAATTCCTTCATACATTATCTGGGGGAGGGTGTTTTCCATTTGAGAGACGGCTCCCGGTAGTCAAATATTCATGCGATTTAGAGAAATGTCATCCAGACAGTTTGTATGGTTCTAAGATAACATTTGCTTCTTGCCTAAACAAATAATTCTTGGTGCAAGTTGTAGTTTCTCCAATATTTTCCTGGCAAATAAAATAATTTTTTGATTTATGCAACTACACAAAAATAAAAAAGTAATCTGAAATGTTATGTACAATATTGACCTGCAGAGTACAACAGCTATTATATGTAGTAAAATATGTAAACATATTTGCTGCTTTTTGACACAGTTGACTGTGACAACAGATATAGTTTACGTTTGTTCACGCTTGACCTACGTCTTGAGCATAGTCATTTTTTTAAAATACTGCTCCAATCCATCTCTGCCACAAACAAGGTATGACAAGCCATTTGCCACCGTGTCTCCAGGAATGGGAATGAATAAGCTAGGAAAAAATGCTATAAAGGATTTAATGTAGCACTTTGTCTGGTGGAACCGCTGTTGCACACTTGGATGCTGTCTCAAATGTGGTTGTCATGCATACCAGTCCAATTCTTGGTTGGGACCGGTAGGGGTACAGAAAATATTTGCTGTTTTTACTTCTCGCTAAAGACTCTGTCAACCATAACTAGAAGACACTTCTCCAACAAAACCCCCCAAGAAAAAAAAATCAAATTTCAGCAAAAAAATAAAGACAATAATACCCACCTTTATTTAAAAAAGAAAGTTTGATTTGAAGACCCCTGCAATTTTACACACACCTTACCTCCAACGCCAGCTTTAACGCTACAATTAACAAAACAGTATTTAATGCTTTAACATAATGCTTCTGACTTCAAACCCACACCCCCCCCCACCCCACCCCCTTTCATGACAATCACCGCTTTCCTTTTCAAGTCCCCGCACTTACACAGATGCCAGCACCACGTAACATACACCTCATATGCATGCTCAGAATGGCCGAAATGACAGTTGATCCTACAGTATTTTACAGGGTTACAATGGACAAAGGTCGGTAAAACTCCCAAGGGCCACACACCGCTTACAGTCACCCCGTGACTGGTGTGTATGTGAGCGTGACGTTATCTTACACTGCCAAATGTCTCTGATGGGGGGTCTTGTAGCGGGCGTGGGAACGAATGGGGGGATGGGGGATAAGGGGGGGGGGGAGGGCAGCAGGACACAGGTGAAAAAGCGTCGCTCCAGTTTTGCCCGCTAAGTCCCATGAAGTCGTACTGCATCATCCGCATACTGCATACCCGCTCTTTACCGCTTACGCTAGCTTGCGTAAGCGGTAAAATTAAAATGTTTCAATGACTCAGTTTGCCTTTTGAGTTCACTGGAGAATGTGTCCTCATTAAATCACAGTTGCCAATATGGTACTGTCAAAATAGTGTGTATATATATATATATCGATATATATATATATATATAACGTTGTGTTTTCCTACACATGGGGTATAATGGACTGGTTTACCTATACATAATATTCCTTGTCCTTGTCCTTCGGTCTCTTGCCACTGGCATTGCCCTTGACAACGGCGCCTGCGGCCTTGTCCTTCACCACAGTGCCGTTGGTCTGCGCCGAGCTGCTGATGTAGTTGCGTGTCTCGTCCACCTGGTAGGAGCCCTCGTCCCTGTTCCTGTACTTGTACATGGCGTAGAGCAGGATGAGTATGCACAGGGCCGCGGCCGCCACGATGCCCACCACCATGCCCGTGGTGCTGCTCGACTCCCGGATCACCTCCGAGACCCCCGGCGGCGGCGGCGCCCGCCGAACCACCTTTCCGGGCACGGTGGGCGGGGCGCCGGGTGCCGGGCGTAGCATGGGCGAGGTGACGGCCGCCCCCCCGCGGGGCTTGGTGCCGTCAAGGTCGAGGGGCGCGGTGGGCAGCGGCAGCAGGACTATGTCCGTCTGCGGTGGCGGGGGCTTCGCCTCGCGGTTGTTCATTTTCCCGGCGGGCCGCTTGGGCGGCGGGGGGGCGCCCGAGGGGAGGTCTGGCAGAGGCGGGGTGGGCGTAGTCCTGCCCGCCTCAGAGGCCTTGCTAGGCCTCAAGTCCTTTGCCTCCCATTTGGGCGCAAGGGCTTTGAAGCCGCCCTCATAGGCCGACGTGGTCAAGATCTTATCTGTTACCAGGGAGAAGGTGGTGTAAAAATCTTCATCGTCAGTCGGGGGCAGGCTAGAGTCGTACGCCTCGCCAGAGCCAAACCCCGAAATCACCATGCCATCATCATCATCATCATTATTATCACCACCACCACCATCATCATCATCACCACAATCATCGCCGCCTCGGTCCGACAAGCAAGGTACCCCCGCCTCAGTGGCAATGGCCTGGGACTCTTTGGTGGTCTCGATAATGGTGAGGAGGGGGTGGAGGGTTGGGGGGAGGGGAATGAAGGGAGAGCGGGTGGACACAGAGGGGATGTCTATGGGGTCCTCTACTAGAATGGGGATCACTAGCTCCCCTCCTGGAAGGCAGAACCGACAGAGAGAGAAACAACCAGTCAGAAAATAGACAGGAACTTCAGTGGAAAACAGACATCCAAAGAACTGGTAACCCAATAATGTAAAAAACTTAAAAACTTTTAAAGAGGAAAAGAAAAAAAGGAAGAAAAAGCAAAGCGTAAGGAAGTAACAAATCAATTAATCCAAATAAAAGAACGACGTAAAAGACTGTACCAGTGCAAAACCAATGAAACCCAGAACCAAACAAGACCCAAACTGAAATAATAATGAATACAATGCATCAAAAGGCTTTGAGGGATGCAAAGGGTGAGCAACACTGACGATAACTGACGATACTCTGCTTCAATAATCCCATTTCTCATCCTGGACCTCATTTTCATATCAAACCATACACAGATGCGCTCTAAAATCTCATAACTTGGTCACTTCTAGAGACCACTATTCTGGTCTCAGTGGCATGAGCAAACTACTGATATTGGTCAAGTCAAGTGACATTTGTTTACATGTATCCACGTAGTTAAACACATTTTGTGTGTTTAAACTAAATTGAACTTAATTAAACATGAATAGCAAGCACATACTGAGACAGTAAGGAACACATTAAAAGAGATTTGAGATCTGTAAAATCTAAAAAGACATGAATATTAGGCCCAGGTTAGATCTTACTGGCATTATTCAACTAAACTATAAAACAAAAAATATTTTTGATATTATATTAACTGTCATAAACTAAAATACGTATGTTATTACATAATATAGTTATACCATAAAAGGCATAGTTTGGGGTCTGAGAGGCTTGTAGTTTATGATTTATTACAATATTGGGGTTCCTTCAGTCAAATTCAGGAAGCATTACCAAAAATGAATGGGATTTGGGCAAGCAAATGGGCTTGAAAGCCACTTCACTGGACAAAATATATTTATTTTCAAAGCAAACTCCATCTGAAATGAGAACAAGTTTGGATGGCAGCTGCTACGATTGATCCAGGTGCCTTTTCATGGAGGAAATGAAACTGCCTTGAGGGGTTTTTTTTAATAAAAAATGACCTAATAATCTGTATCACTTAGCGCCCGTATTTCCCCTAGCCTCGTGCCTTTTGACTCCTAAACAGTTGCCACAATGGCACAAACCTGGCAGTTCAAAGACACCAGAATGCCTCCAGATATTCAAAGCAGGCTAACTAACCTACATTCGTGTACCGGTGACATTTCCTCATAATATGGGCCTACTTTCGAGCACAAGGTTATCATACCTTCTGGATTGCAAGTGAAGAACTTAAATATATCCATAGATTTTATAATTGGGTTTTATTTGTCCAGAGCAGATTTGGCCTTGCTACTGGCTGTAGTGTCAGGATCATTCTGGCGTCTGTTAAATCTGCTCTCCTTTTGCCAAAGTGGCTCGATAATACACTGCAAAGGCTCACACAAACAGGGCACTATAAAGAGATGCAAACCTCTTGTTACGAAAATGGAAAAGAAAATGGAAACGGAAAAAATAGGAAAAGAATAATAATGAAGGCAATTCAAAACAGTTCAGTTAGAGCAAACATTTCCAAACATTCACAAAGGAAAGCCACAGAGAGTTGCCCAGAGGGATTAGTAAGTATAGAAAAGGAAATAATAAAAAATAAATAAAAAAGCCTACAAAAATAGTACTTCAAAAGGAAGAAAGCATACCATCATTTTTGTCAACTTACATCAACAAATTGCCCGCATGATTTTGGCAGGAAGAAAAAAAAATGAATAAAGAAAGTTGTGTGAGAATGCGTTTGGACAAGTTTATTTTTAACAGTTTCTGATTAATAGTTATTCTATTTTTTAGACAGGATGGTACAGGGAGGAAACAACACATACATCCACACATCATGACTAATAATCAAATAATCTTCACCGTTCAAGTTAAGCTTTTTTTTTTTTTTTGGTTCGTTAAATAGTTGTTTTATTTTGTATAAAAAAAAAGAATATAAAAAAAACCTGTACATATCTAAGTCTTGTTCCGATACATTTTACAGTCTCTCAATAAATATCTACAGCCTGATTAGCTTTTTTGTATATTTTTTCTCCTCTGCTTGACTTTCAACGTGTTCACTGTTTATGAGTGTATGGATGCTCGTACATATTTTAGAATCTATTTACGTGGCGGGTCTGTAGGCGGACGGGGGGGGGTGGGTAGGGGGGTGGTGGAGTGAAACGGGGGTGGGACCTATGAACATACTAAGAAGGAAATGACATAGATGGGGGTGAACGTGTACATCAGTTGCCATGTCCATGTATAGGCGGCACGAAGCGGTCGGGCGGACTTAGAGCTTTGGGCTGTAAGGAAGGGAACGGGGATATATACAGACAACATGAGCATATACATGCCCATCTAAAAGAAGACAACAGCACTCAGCACTGACGAGTCTTACAGACCCTAAGCTGCAACTTCTTTTCCATGCACAAATCAGTTACTCTCAATCCAAATGTATAGAAGAGATCGCTGTAGAACAACGGAAAAATGTCTTCTCTCGTTTCTCTATGATGACCTTGAAATCTTGTTGCGTTGCGCTATCCAATCTTTTTAGGATTTTGGGGTTTTAGTAGTCATTGAGTCAATGGTTCATTCATAGAGAAAAGAGGAATTTTGCTACAATTTTAGGAAATAAATCATCAAAAAAACATTAGCAATAACAATTACTTAAAAACATATTCTCTCAAATTTGAAATTTGTTCAGAAATATACAGACACATATATGTGTTTACATATATGTACAGTGAAATAAACAAAATGTAAAGCAAGAAAGGAAGGTGTTAACTTTCTCACACTTTTAAAGATGAACTACCTGAAAGCACAAAGCAAGGTAGACAGAGAAATTGGCACGCCACCTCCTTCTTTAACTAACAATGAACCAGCATTATTAGTTAATTTTCAGGAAAATACATTTCTCTTGTTAGTATATTTAAGATGGGACAAGGCGTGCAATCTGGATGTATGTCAGAGAAAGAGGTATAGGATATTATATATCGTTTCAAGTGTCTAGTGCATCTGGTTAATGCATGCTTAAGTAAGTTGCATTTAGGGAGAGTAATGTACAGTAACAATAACAGCAAGCTGGACTCAGGTCAGGGTGAAAGGTCAATTTAAGGTCACCACCACAAAAGGGCTGTGGGATATCTGCTCAGGCAAGGAAACCATTCCTCTGCACTTAACAGGGGAGTGTATACAGTGGGTGATATACTGTAAACAACATCGTAGGGCAATTGATAACCACCACTTTCGTTATTTAACCAAAGGGGAAACTACAACCATAATTAATGGGAGTGTTTACTCACTTCATGTTAGCGTGCATAACAGCATTCGTTTGACAGATAAATACAGAGGTGGGAGGGAGTTCCACAAGAGAGCCTGCGGCTTTACGCCGCTTTATGTGCCCTAGAAGGCTTTTCACGGGTTCTACACGAGTTTATTGGTTCCTCCAGTCATCTTGGCTGTTCACAGAAATTACATCCTTTAAGAGTTTCTTTCGCGGTCCTTGATAATGAACGGCATGTCGCGGAGCACGGGCACAGCAATACAGTACGTGCGAAACACAGCGTCGGTCACACCGCGGCAACTGTAGAGCGGCATGTTTAATGTACATTTCACGATGGCTTAACTGTGTGTAGGGGATTGCAGAGGAGGACAGTAGACTAATTATCGGCATTAAATAGAAGGGATCCTTATTAACATATTAGCACAGCAGCTTGTCTGCTCCTGTTGTTGTGTGGCTACGATAATGTTTCAATCAATGCCATGGTGAATAAACAATAACCGCCCGGGATAAACAGGGCCTATTTATCGCACCTATCGCCTGAGAGTCTTGGCCTGGTTTGCATCCCTTCGGTCCATTCTGGGCTAACAGCTTTTGACAAGTGTTTTACACCGCATCAACTAGTACCTGTGTATAGTGAGTGCGGGAACCTCTGCCGTCAGGGTCCCCGGAAAAGCTTATGCAGAGGACCTTGATGCGCTAGTAAATAAACACTTTAATCCCGCGTAAGCTCTCATACAAGCACTGCACATCACGCTGTGTAGTTCAACCAGACAAACACGGTGCTTTCTAATGGGTTTGCTTAACAAGATTGTGTTTGTTTTCTGGCTTGTGTCGAGAAGGATGGGGTTTGGAGGGTTGGGTGATTTTGCACTAAACTCGTCCTTTTTCTCATAAAATCCACCACTCTGCTGGAGGTACGAAGGAGTGACGCATGTTCTTTTTTTTTAAACTTTTGATTCTAGAAGACTTTTCACACCTCAGCAGGCACGGTAAAGTCTCTCCTACAGCCTAGTCTATTTGGACCGATACGGTCCAAATAGACTAGGCTGATGGAGACTTTAAGCGTAGATTAACGACGAGGCAAATGGGGTATTTCGTGGCTCTTTCACTGCTTATCATCTCACGCGAGAAGAAAAGGTTCAGGGGCAGCAGCTTGGCTATCAGCTATACCTGTGCCGGCCTTTGAGGAGGAATTAAGCTAATAAAGTTGCTCCAAATGTGGCTCGGCTGACTGCGTGTCAGACTACCTCAGCAGCTTTAGGCGCTCCAGATGCAGAAACCATCACGCCAGCACTTTCTTTTGATTTTGCTCTCTGCCGCCCATCCTTTTCCCCGCTCTCCTGGACTGATCCCCACGTCCACACAGCTCATGAAGGTGTGTGTGTGTGTGTGTGCGTGTGTGTGCATGTAAGGTCCCCCGAATGGGGATGAATCCCAGCGGCGTGCCAGGGATTTAACAGCGCACCGCCATAACAATTCTTTAAAAAGGGGGAGGAGCCCCATCAACCAGGCCATCGGTGGAGAAAGTCAATAGGACTTCCAAGCTACAAAACTGCAGGGGAGTCAGAGGTTTTAGGGCCCCCATGATCCCATTGCGGCTGTGTGTATTGTGCTCAGAGACCTGCTGAAGCACGATGCATTCATCTATCCCCAATATAGGGAGCATCTTCTAATAAGGACAGAGAAATAGAGATGGCAGTGCGTTCACTGGCTGGACGTACCGAGTTATATCCACTGCACGAAGCTGCAGTTCCCCCAGACATACAGTACGTCTGCTCACGTACCAGCCACCAAACTGGGCATTTAGCAGACACTTTCATCGACTTGTAGTAGATCAAGGTAAAGCGACTTAACAGTGTGACAATTAGTGGCACTTATTTCAAGTATAGACTTGCGTTCACGCGGACGCCTAACGAGGGAGCCAAAGTGACAGTGAGAGTTTGCAATGTGCAGTGTCAACAAGACAAGATTGGCAGTTGCAAGCCAACTAGGCGGGGCGAGGTACATTTTATGCAAATACTGAGCTATGCGACATGGCGACTACCAATGGTGGTGAAGGCTGCATGACTTGCATTGCTGAAACAGAGGATCCAAACCACGAGCCACAAGCTTCCCTCTTTTGTCATCGGTGTGAACACAGGGTTAAGGCCTGGGAGTTTGGCTGAGAGGCCACCCACCCCTGTAGCCACGATCCTATCCCCTCCTGAATCCTGGACATTTTGCCTCTACTGCAGGCTGGAGACTGGAGACTGTTTAGGGGTCTTGGGATCCAGAGAGCGCTTTCTCCTGCCAGGTGAGATATCGCCGGTGTTACCGACTGCCATAGCTTCTTTCCAGGGGTGCCCCTTAGCCATGGCGTGTGGCAGACAAATCTTAATCCGTCATCATGTGGCTCGCTGCACTCTGCCGTATTAAATCGGCGTCCTCGCCAGGCAACTAGGCAACTAGCCCCTGTCAACCGGTCGATTTGCTGAACGGCCATTAGGCACCACCTCCGCGCTCAAAGGACATGTGGCAGGCGAATAACCTTTAAACGAATCTGAGGCCCCGGCAGAAGTGACAGCCGGCCCAATTGGGCCTGACGGAAGCGGGAGCCCGATGCCACGAGGAAAGTCACTGATCCATCCCTATCATACTTCATTCTGGTCCCCACACATGTCTGGACCTTTCATCCTGCCAATGGAGCTATCACAGAAGCCTATATCAAAATCTAGCATCTCCTTGGACCAGATATGTTACAACTAGCTGTGTTGCAGAGGCTTCCAAAAATAGGTCAGATCTCTGTTAGACTTGCATGTCTATTTATCAAAGGGTAATGGCCCAAATGGCACCATTTGTGACCCATTTATTAATACATGTGCAGGTACTTTTGTTTTATGATTCTGTATATCTTCACTGCTTTGAAGCAGTTGCCGAACTGCTAACGACCATTTTTTGCAGATGAATGATATTCCAGGGGCCAATTTATTTTCCAAGTAATTAGTTACTATAACATACTGTTAAATTTAAGTAAACAATTAAGCCTTTTCCACTGGTGCCAGATGCTTATGTTTGTAACTTATATTACAAAGCACAAATCAATTAGTATATTGTAACGCATATCTACAACATTGCAACCTACAGGGTATCATTTTAAATTACATAACAATACTTTTGGGACTTTAGAACAGCAATTCAATCATTTAGTAAAACACTCATATATAAGATAAATAGATTAGAAATATTTCCAATTTATACACCTGTCGGTTCTGACAAATATCAATGATAGTTAACAACAGATATGCATATATTAAATGGCCAGACCTGCATTTGGCTATTTATAAGCAAATTGAATCATTTGCATCAATCTCTACAATATAATTGCAAATTAATCCCTAAATGTTTTCGATTACATGGTAATGAAAAACTGAGGCACTGTTAATGACTGTGAAATTGAACCGCTGATTGACTTTATTCTAAACTGAGTTATCTAATATTTTATGGTAGTGGTAGGTACGTAGATGTAGATTTTGGTTTTGGGTGTGTGCTCCTGGGAAGATTTCAGCTGTCCCCTCATATTACACCAACAAGAACCGCATGGCTTATTGTCGGTAATTAATCGCTTTGCACCGAGCGCAGGCTAATAAAGTTCTTTGTCCGCTTCTAATTGGCTGTCTTGTGGAACTCGCGCTGGATCAAGGGCAAGGTTTAACAGTTTCAAAACACACACAGACACACAACAAAACAACCACAAGACCACCATATACAGCGGACGAGACAGACTGCCTGGCGAAACACAGACGGGACAGCAACACAAGCAGAAGTACAACCACTGCCACAGAAGCTCCAACTGCCACCGGGGGGCCAGTAGCGGAAAACTACTGCTGCAGCAACCCCGGCCAGACACCAACACTTGCTAACAGCCAGCAGGGGAAAGCAGGTGGGTAGGCCCTTTAAGTTAGCTTGTTATATATGGGTGAGAGGAGGAGAACACAAAATGGCTGCCAATCATATTATCCATGCATAAGCAGAAGAGAGGAGGGAGTGGGGGGTGGGGGTGGGGGGTTTGAAGGACAGTTTACCAAGGTCTGACACGGATAGTGTGTACACCTGCGGCACAGTCCAGCATAGTGTGCATGCCACACATGTCTACTACTGGGAGCAACAGATAGAATAGATAAACAGATATACTTTGTGGCAATAAAACTCTTTTTATGCCATCTGCAGTCAAACATGTATATGCAGAAGGGCTAAAAGAAAGATGGCCTGGGGGGGGGGTGAAGTGGAAAGGTGGGGGGGGGGGGGGGTG
>JAODOY010000017.1:623452-633870 GCA_025399855.1 Forbesichthys papilliferus | reverse complement strand
AGAGAGTGAGAGAGAGAGAGAGAGAGAGAGAGAGAGAGAGAGAGAGAGAGAGAGAGAGAGAGAGAGAGAGAGAGAGAACCTGTGGCCCATGCACCCGATGAAAGGAATAATGATGTGGCTGAATCAAGGGCATAACAGAGGGTGTTCTGGTGGTAAGAGCTTGGCTACACATCACCACAGTTAGACTCTTTAGTCCTGGGAGCGATGAAGAGGAGGATGGGGAGAGCGTTTCAAGGTGGCAGTCATCCCTGCCTCATCAGATGAAGCGCTCCGGTACCACCGCCGCTGTAACTCGCACGCCAATGAGCGATGTCACATTAGCAGTAGTTAACCTATCCCTGGGAATGTTGCCAGGAACAATGACTCCATTTCCCTGTTGAGCTTATCTTATTATTGTGTTTTCTTTTGGCTGATAATTGGATACTTTTTGGTACAATAATTATATTACAGTAGTTACAGTAATGCTAGTGAAGACATAATAAATTATAGCTTGCCGCAGGTTATGGCAAATGCAGGCTATTGGTAATGCTAATGTTGTATTTTTAATGCTAATGTAGTGTTGAAAAAATAATAAATACCTAAATGAAGGAATAAATCTACTGACAAAAATAAACAAGATCTAAACAATTATATTAAATATTCAACAAATTATGTCTTAATAAGCTTCCTGGAAATACCAGGGAGATGTTAGGATAGTAAAACAATATTTTTATATCTTCACTGTGAAAACCCATAACACACACATTGAGCTGTCCAAGAACTCTGCTAAAATGAGTCAGCAGGCCAAGGCCAAGGTGTGAAACCCTGAATTCCAAGTTCGACTCATTTAGCACTTTATTTTTGACAGAAAGCTGCTTGACTGCTTGCTATAGTAACAGCAGAAATATTCCACGGGCAATTTACAATACACAAACAAACAGTACGGTATATACGCACTACAGTACAGTATTTTAAATCATGCGTGCACTCACATTTAAAGAAATAATTTATATTCTATAATATATAATTTTACTATTAATTCTTAATTGCAGGCAATAGTAAGGAAATCTTGTTGACCTTATGATACATACACATCATTCAAAGGCTATTCCATCAAACCTGCACAACACACCACAAATATTCTCCCAATCCCAGTTTGGCACACAATGTCCTATGCCCTACTAGACAAAAATCAATCTGAACTTTTTATTGTATTTATTATGTTTTAAACGGTCAGCACTTAATAATAAGATCTGTCTGCAGAATGACTAATGGTGGCCAAAATATAAAAAACAGGCTACTCAATATATTTTTGGCTTTCCGTGCTTTAGCTTAAAGAGTCGGTGAATACATTATGAGTCCTGAAACCACAACAAACCCTTTCAACGTTTTATCACAGGCAAATATTTCTTTCAGATCGCTGCCCATTGGGAGGCATTTTAGCAGCATACTCAAGCTGATACTGCAAATTACACATGACAGAAGCAATTTAGCTGTGTTTTCTCTCTCACAGACTGCAGTGAGTGTTCTGAATTAGATTAGGAAAGGGAATAGAAGCCAGCTCAGCAGGTTTAATTGATAATGCAATGCTATTTCCTCCCTGTCCCCTTACTCTGCCATATCCAAGGAGTGTGCTTATTCCAACACCGCTGCTCTGGGACAAAGTTTATATACTGTGACACATTACTGCCATGCATGATAACCAGAAGCCTACCAGAATATAGAGGTGTGTGTGTGCGCGTGTGTGTGTATGTGCGTGTATGTGCATGCGTGCTTGGAAAATGTAAATCTAATTAAGATATAAAAAGGGAAAATATGACACATACTTGACTCATATTTCGACCTTGAATGTCAAGACAACGCGCAAATCTTTTTACATCTCACAGGGAATATTCTGCCCTCAACATTTTTAGCAGGGAAAGTAACTAGTAGTCTGTCTTACCTCTTTGAGGCAACCCATGAAGTTGTTGCTAACCGGAGAGCCCGGGAGGTCTGCAGTGCTGGGGCTCCCGCCCACGTAGAAGAAGTCGTCGGAGCCCAGCATGGTGTAGTCCTCCTGTGTGTATCCCGTAGTGGTGAGGATGCCATCCACGGAAATAGTCACCTGTCCGGAGAAGGGGGAGGGAAGACATAGCCGAAGCCAAGCCATTACACTCTGGGATTCGACCCTGATTGCGTATAAAAACAAAAAAGACACACCTGATTCCTTGGTCTGCACTTTAAAGGCGGTAGATACCTTATTGAATATTTAGCTTGAACACTGGAGTTGGTTTCTCATTTAATTTTTTTTTTTTTTTTGCTGAATCGTTTTGGTACCTAGGAGCGATCGCTTTGGATGAGACAGCGGTTGGATCGCGTTCATGGAATTGTACTCGTAAGGATTCACAGGAGGTAAAGAAAATATGGAGTAGGCATATTTTCTTTATCTTTGATGCAGGGTAAGAGTATGGATTGTAGGTTTGGTTCTGAAACTTTAGGTTTGGAGGGAGGGTTAGTACAATGTTCAAACCAAGGACAAATTGTTTGCACTTGTCTTAGGTTTCGAGGATCCATTTGGCAACTACAGACACACTCATTTACACACACACACACGCACGCACGCACACACACACACTCACAGACACGCACATCCGCGCGTATATTACCACACACATGCAGAACACAGGGAGGCTCAAGGTTGTACTGTCAGAAAGCAAATTAAACACATTTAACTGTACATGGGGATTAAGTGATCTGATGAGTCCATACAAAGCATAATCAAGCCAAACCAGGGAGGGGTCTGAGCCCATGCTGGTCAAGACCAGAGGCCCGTATTCAAAGACTGTCTCAGAATAAATGACTAGGTTAAGGTCTGACATTATAGTGAAGGATGCACTTTCACTGAACCAGAACCATAATCCTACGTCAGGTTGCTTATTCTGAGAAGTTTTATGTATATGGGCCCCGCGGGGGGTGGGTGGGGGTGTAGGAGGGGTAAAGGGGGAGTTCTTCAGGGATCGAGAAAAGCCACAACACTAACAACAACAACAACAACACGTTTCACCAGCATGCCACAAAGACACACAGGGAGGCAAAGTGGAAATGAAGGTGAGCAAAGGTGTTAGTGGTTATTATGAGTGACAGGGTCGTATGAAGTGGGGCAGGTGGGAACCTAATGGGTCGGTGAGATGTGGGCATGCCATGCGCCATGTTGGAAACAACTGTCAGAGCTCCCGCAATGAAGTTCAAGGGTTGCCACTTGTTAATATTTGCTCTTTTAAAAAGGGCTGAGGGTCGAAGGTTGAGGTCACCATCGCTGTTGGGATTGTGGCAAGCTTCTGTCAGTTCTGGACGACAGTCCTCACAAAAAATGGGGGCTTTTGTGTGTGACAAAAAAAATAAAAAAATAAAGAAAAATAAAGTAAAATAAAGTTAGGTCGCCCTGATGAAGGCAGAGGTCAAATCAGGAATATGTTTCTTCTTTATATTATTATATTTATTTATGTATTTATTGTATTTATTTATTTGTTTTCTTCAACCCGCAGCAATGTGAACGAAACGTTTTAAAAAAAAGGGCCAGAGCGGAAAAACAAATAAAGAGTATGGGGGATTGTGGGGAAGGGGGAAGAGAAGAAGGAAGTTGCTGGCAGGTCAGGGAGGAAAATTGAGAGGAAACGAAGAAAGAATTGCCTGGTAATACAAACCCATCTCCTCATTTTTTGATAAGAGTGTCTAGGATGAAACTCAAAGAGAACGGATAAAAGAAGAAAAAGGGGGGGGGACACACGGCAAACCCAAAAAAGACAATAAGAATGATATCTACCAGACAATGTAGTTTGTTTACCATAGCGTGTCCAATGCCTGATTGCTTTCCAGAAAAAGGGGGAAGAAAAGGAAACCAAAAGAATAGTGAACAAAAACGGTTGTTAATAAGGATGGAGAGAAACCAACCCAAAAAAAAGCGTGAAAACTCAACGATGAAGAGTCAGGATGTTAGTTAGTACATTAGTTGGTTAGATATTGGTTAGTAGTAAAAAATAAAATGACTTCATTCAATGAATGAGTTAGTGTTGAGGTAAAGAAACACTACAGGATTTAGGAAACACTTGTAGACACATGACAAAGGCTTGCATGATCCGATCCAATGTATTCCTTATTCTTCAACAAAACCAGCTCAGGAATATTAGTGCCAAGAACCTATAACAGGATGTTCACCCTCCCGATATTCTACATTTGACTAACATTGAATTATAAGTTATACACAAGAAAAATAAATCATGTAGTGCCTTTTCATCCGCTACTTTAACGCAGTGTCTTCCAAAGAACTAGGTGAGAGATATAGTGAAAATCAAGAGAGAAAGAGAGAGAGAGATAGACAGGAGATAAGAAGTCCCTCTACTCCACCTAGCATCTCACCCCCCCCTTAAACTGTATCCATCCCCGGTGGGAATATAGGCTACCACCTTTTACTGAGCTAGGGTGAGTCTACTGTACTGTTGGGGATAGTGTCAGGACACAAGCACTTACTTGTAAAGGCTGTCCCACCAGGAAGGCACGCTACAACATCCACCAATCGGGCGTAAAGTGTCCATTCGCTCTATGTAACCCTCTGTGCTGGCTTGCTGCTTCTAGCCAAATACAGCGCAGGCCTCCGTACACTGAGAAGTGGTTTCTTTTTTATGGTACGGTAGTAATGCCCTACAGTACCACTAGAATACCTCCAGGCTTAATGGATAACGGTCTTTACCTGACATGCTGTACAGCTCATGTAACGTTCAGTGCATACTGTACACACTGATCATTGAAAAAGTTCTGTTATGTTGCTCTCTCAGTGAAATAAAAGAATTGGTGAATTCTTATTTCCTATTTCAATGTATCCAGGGACGGGTAAATGCCATACTAACTTACATTCATTGCTGCTCTACTGCAGTGTTTAGCTAATGTGTATGATGGCAGGCATACCGTGTAACTGTAACCGTCCACATCATAAATACACAATTACTAGACTCAAATGATGTTTACCTTTAAAGTTTAAACTTACGGTATACTCTACAGAGGAATAAAAAGCAGTGAGAGAACAGAGATAGAGAAAGCCTGTAGCAAAATAAGAGAATAAGATTCATTCATTTTAAGTTCAGCATGTTGAACCACTTACATAAAAACCCACAGCATAATTACATCTAGCATAAAACCCCTTATAATATTATTCACGTTTTTACAATTTCTTTCAATAAAATAAAACTAAACAAAATAAATGCATTCCATGTAAAAAAATGAAATAAATAAAATAAAAAACCTCCTGATGTCTCTGAACTGTGGCGATGCAATGACAACCAAGCAGAAGGTGACATTCCTAACAGCTGATCTGATCCCAACTCCGCCTGCCGCCAAAATAAAAGCCCCTCCCTTCCCCACCCGGTTACCTGTCTCAGGTTACGCGTCACTTTGATGTCGTGCCAGGAGTTGTCGTTGAACTTGCCGTTGACGGGCTCCACGATGGCCTCGAAGGCCCCGGAGCCCAGGTTGATGACCAGTGACACGGCGCCGTCCTTGAGCGCCAGGTTGACGTAGTCGGCTGACTTGCCCGTGTGCAGCAGCAGGCCGTTGCGCTGCCACGTCTTGAAGGACAGCGTGATCTCGTCGCTGCTGCTCTGGATGGGGTTCTGCGACAGGTCGTAGCAGAAGTACTCCGAGCCGCGGAAAGTGGCCACGTTCTCCTCCCTCGCTGCAAAGGAGGAGGGGGGGGGAGGAGGAGGAAAATCCACGTCATCTTGCAGTAGCATTGCGGGATTCGTTCATTTTCAAAGCAGACATGAAGGACATCATTCGGTTGGTGTAATACATTAGTATCTCCATCGCTGCAATGTGAATAAAAAGCATCATCCGTTTCTCAGCGTCCTTTGACAGTTTCCTACAAGATGGACGCCTCACAGACAGATTAACAATAACCTACAAGACACGAAGCAGGCTTGGCGTGCTTGTCCTTGTCATCAATCATGGTGCGGCCTAAATAAACATGAGAATTGTGTCACTTCCCTTGAGGAAGCAACACAGCTGAGACGGATGGCCGCGTAACCGGCGGAAACACATCTGCCACACACTGCTCGTCATAATCAGAGACGTGAAGTTGTCCTTTCGCTCGGTTCAGCTCATAAACTTCTACCAGCAGGACTGTGTTCTGAGATCTTCAACACAGCCTGTAGACAGACCGTCTACCTCTGATGGAACACTACCCCTTACTAATGGTCTACATAAATCATTCCCTGCCCTGATTTTATAGTTTCATATTTGCCCACACAGCTGTAAAGTGACTTCCTGAGCCCATTCTTGGGGTGAACACAGGAAGCAAGTTGAGACCGAGAGCAGGTGACACAGTTATTAAGAGAGCCAGGCCCCATGGATATGGAGAATGGAATTCTGAGAAGCAAGGATATTATGAGAAGATATCTATATCATTTTTGTATTGTTGTTCTATGATCTGCTCTCTTAGGCTGTAACCAGCCCCCAGCCCTAGCATCTGAGCTGTCCTTGCTCTGGATTCATTGAAAAACAGAAAAGGAGGTCTTAATTGTTTGCAAAGTGCTACAAGTGGAATTTGGCACCGCTAACTCAATACTAGCACGATCTTCTTACCACAAGACACACCAATATGTAGCAGTATAATGTGGTCACATGTTGTTCCAACAACGTCATTCCCAGGCACAGAAACACAGGGCTATATATTGCACTCTTTCACATACCTAAACCGAAGTCATAAACGCTGTGGGTGAAAATGAGAAGCACAGCAGAGAGGAGAGGCATGGAGGAGGGGAGATAAAACTGAGAAAGGAGAGACGGAGAAGGGGTGCGGGGATACCTGTGGGCTGTAATACTTGAGTTCGCTATTTTGTCTGAGGCTATATGTAAACATGAGGCAGTAAGACGGGGGGGAACTAAAGAATGAAAGTGGAAAGGAAAGCAGAGGGAGATGAACCGTGGGACAACATGGCTGTGATTCTGGTCATGGAGCAGTTCCCCTTTTGGCATCAGACTCACGTCTTTCTGCACAACGCAGAGACAAGGAACAAAGCCCCCCAAAATCCCTCTTCCACGTGGCGAGAAATACATTTCAACGCCTTATTCTCAGAGAATAGAGAAAGTTTCGGGAAAGGGAATAAATTATATGTTTATTTGTGGAAATTCATGCGATATTCGATACATATAAATAAATAAAAACTGTGACATTGATACATGCCAATCACAAAAGCTTGCAGATTTTATATCAAAATGCAGTTTCGGGCAGTCAAGGGCATCAGAAATGTTGTCGTGAATAGTCCGGCAGTGATACATCACCGCTGGCCTACTTGTGTGCCATGTGCATAATTTTAATTTACATCAAAAATTTTATTTAATTTCATATGCATTCAACAATATGAAAGTCACAGCGGTGGACTACCCAAAGGAATAAGGCCCTTTAAAGAGGGGGTGGAATACCCAAATTTAAGAGGGGTTGAAATACCCAAAGGGATAAGGCCCTTTAAAGAGAGGTTTAAATACCCTAAGGGATAAGGCCCTTTAAAGAGGGGGTGAAATACCCAAAGGGATAATGCCCTTTAAAGAGGGGGTGAAATTCCCAAAGGGATAAGGCCCTTTAAAGAGAGGGTGAAATACCCAAAGGGATAAGGCCCTTTAAAGAGAAGGTGAAATACCCAAAGGGATAAGGCCCTTTAAAGAGGTTGGGTGAAATACCCAAAGGGATAAGGCCCTTTAAAGAGAGGTTGAAATACCCAAAGGGATAAGGCCCTTTAAAGAGGGGGTCAAATACCCAAAGGGATAAGGCCCTTTAAAGAGGTTGGGTAAAATACCCAAAGGAATAAGGCCCTTTAAAGAGGTTGGGTGAAATACCCAAAGGGATAAGGCCCTTTAAAAGGGGGGGTGAAAGACACAGGTAGACAAGGCCCTCTAAAGAAATTGGGTGGAAACCCAGATAATAATAGTTTTTATTAATTCCATGGTTTGTACCTAGTTTTCCGTTGTTTCTTATTTATTCTTGTTTAATTTAATGTGTTCCCTCCATCCTTTGTCAAATGTGTTTAACTGTAAAGCACGTTGAGTTGCACATTGTGTATGAAAGGTGCTATACAAATAAAGTTTTTTATTATTATTATTATTATTATTATCTATATGATGTTGAATTGTACATATGTTGCCCCACAATTAGACCTGTATTAGTATTATCAGTAAATGAGGAATGAAAGTGTAACTGCCTGCCAAGAAGCTAAAGCTAAACTTTATTGGAGACACAAGTATGTAGTTTCATGTGCTCATATCTGAGCTCTCTCTGCAGCCTCACACGCCCATACTCCTGATTATACCCCCCCCCCCATCCCCCCCAGACACCCGATCTCATCTGCTCTCAACCTGACCCCGCCAGAGAGAGAGGTCAGTGCCATGGCAACCCGCATCTAGCACACACACACTCTAATTAGTTTGCATGTGTGTGTGTATGTGTGCACGGGATGCTGCTCAAATGTCAAGACAGGCTGAGGGATTCGTGCTCACGCTATACTTAAAAGCTGCGTATCCTCACTGTAACCATGGTGAGTGTTTGTCCTCTATATCTCTATTAAATGGAATAGCAGATGTAGCGCAGGCAGAGTGCAAGAATATCGCTTTTTAAAAACACACTACCTTCTATGTTATTGCGAAACTGACATGATCACAAGAAAGTAATGGTAAATATTAAAAGCGGAAGGACAAACCCATGTATTATCCCCGGTGTGTGTGCATTTATATTAAGTATAGATACATCATACCTTTGCAAATCAGGGCTACATAAATATTCTTCTTCCTTCGCTGCTGAAGACTGATCAGCCTTCTGTGTTTAATAAGCTCTCTGTGCAACTTTAATTATAATCATGTAATTAATATGTTACCATGCAGCTGTACAGTCTATCAATATACCACTCTTGAATAATTAATAGAATGTAATTTTTGTGCCCCTCAGCAATATTAAACCCGTTGTAAGGGAATACCGATCTATAATATCTGGGGAGGACACATTGCCTGTTGAGACATGCTCCGCGCAGATCTGTGGCTTTCCTATTGATCATACAGCTGGGTCGTTTTTCCCCTATTTTTCGCCATTGTCATCAATATTCCATTTACAACACCGCCTGCCCCTTGTGCACGGAGGCCTCGGTTTCCATTTCAAAATCCACTGGAAGCAATTAGCTCCTTCATTACCATCCCGCTATTCCCACCTCTGCTCCACCCTGCCGATTTGAAGCCATCCCATTGGCCTGACCACAAAGGGCCTTCAGGGAGTGATGCAAGTTAGCCCTCGCGAGACCACCCTGATCTTGCGAGCTTCAGTTTCATTTCGAATCAGTCTGGAAAGCCTAATAATCATTTTGAATGTGTCAGAGTAGCAACTGAACTTATCATTTGGTAGCTATACAGGCGTGCTTTAGGTGTGCTGACAGAGAAAACGACCTGATGGCTCATCCAATCAACCGCCAAGTATTTTTTTGAACGTACCTGCCCTTTACATACAGCTTTAATGGATGGCTCCCCAGATGGACTTGGATGAGGTTGGAAGCAAGTTACCTTGCAGCGTTGAGATTCACAACCTCTGACCTTCTGAAGATGGCCGCTGGGTATTACATTAAACCAGCTCCCATGTCATGAGACATGAAAAACACATGCAAGAGCACATTCGTTTATTGATGAGATTGTGGCAGGGAGGATTGGTGATTATTCTGGCAAAACTCAGACTTTAGCTATAGCCGCGGCTACAGTGCAGCTGTGCAGCTGCAAAGCCCATTAGCGTCACTGCTCGACTATGCTACCTGGGAGGCTAATGACAGCATTCAGCATAAAGAAGCCACCCGCGCCGGCATCTCGCACATTGCATCCCCACATCATGCTTGCCTCTCTAAAGGAAAGGCCTATACACAGAAAGGCTAATTGCGCTCTTAGCTATGATTTTGTTTGCTTTACGCCCTCGAGAAAAACAGTCATTCAGGGATGCTCTGTTCCAAAACAACATGCTTGAGTTATAGGCGGAAAAACCCACATTTTGTAACCGGCCTCGCTCATCATCTTGCTTCGTATCCGCAACACATTCCCTCCTCATTTGCATAATTAGCTAAGAGCTGGCAGGCGGTGTGTCAAAGTGATGCGAGCTAGCATTAGCGATGTGCTATATGCCGATTCCCGCGGCGACGCGGAGCCCATAGCTAACGACGCGGCACTGCAGATCGAAGCTCCTCGCTGACCTATCACACGCCACGTGAATTTGGAGCATCGTCGATGAGGGCTCCCTTAACAGGCAGACAACACTCTCCGACAGGCTTAGGTTATACACAGGTTTTTGGGTGTGTGAGAAGCTCTCTCTCTCTCTCTCTCTCTCTCTCTCTCTCTCTCTCTCTCTCTCTCAAATATCACAAACACTGTGGCGCTATAAAACCCCAAATAGT
>JAODOY010000017.1:599932-614932 GCA_025399855.1 Forbesichthys papilliferus | reverse complement strand
TGTATATTAAAGCTCGGCTGACATTAGCATTAGCATAATGTCTTGTGGCCGCGGGGCAATACCTGCCATCTGCATGTGCCTGTAGACACGCACGCACGCGCACACACACACACACACATACACCCGCGCGTGTACGCACACACAAACACAGACGATAGCTCATCAAACTATCTCTTTTCAGGGACAAACGCGACAAATTGTTCCTTCAGACCTGCTAGCTGCTTTTTCACACATTGCTAGCATGCTAGTGAACAGGAGAACAATGTTGTTATGTTGCCCCGCGTCAATATTAGTGTGTGTAATGTATTTTATAAATAGTTATGTATTTATGTATATACAGTAGTGTATACAGTGTATATACAACTGTATATACATGTGCAGTATAATATTATGACGCTGACAGTGTTATTTCTCTTACTTACTGTAGTACACGCTGTGATACTACATATTCAATTATGTAATTGCTAATAACAACAGTTATTGCCTGCTAAACGTCCTGGAAGGTGTGCATTCCTCCCTCTGTGGTCCCTTACACATTTTAACCCACACGTTTATCCTTGCCCGGTGGGAGAAGCAGGTGAAGGGTGTGTCTCCACATTAAATGTGGGCATGTGTAGCCATTCCAGACTGTAATGTCATTCAAGATGTAATCAGCGATTGCAAGCCGATATTCCCATTTGTCAAATTCAGCAAATGGCTCCTCATGGTCCAGTCGTTGCCTGATCTGTGTGTGCACTGAATAAAATAATCTGGCATCTCTACAGAGCCCTGGCTCTGTAAATTGGAACAGTGGTGTAACCCGCACCACTCAACAACAAAATCCCAGTCCTGGCAATGTGTTTCCAATGTGTGGGGGGCGGAGATTGTGAGGGAACAGCCTATGGCACTGGGGGAGCGTTTTTTGCATAGATTGAGTTCACAAGCTTTCTCCAGAATGATATTCCTTTACAGGCAGGGTTCGTCATTCTCGAGAATGCTTCATGAAGCCAAGCGGCAATGTTGTCATTGAGAGTTGTTTGCCACAATATGTTCCTATGTACTGGGGCACGGCTGTGTAGAAGTACCAGATTATTTTCTTCAGATTGCAAAGAAGACAGTAAAATAGCGGAACGTGAAGAAATATTTGATTAATTAATTAAATTAAGAATTAAATAATTAATGGACAACAATGAATTTGACAAAAGTGAATTAGCTTACAATTAATTTGTAATAGCTGACTATACCTTCAAGTGAGATAATTATATAAGTGCTTATATACAGTATATATATATATATATATATATACTGTATATATATGAATAAAACGTGGCTTGAAACTTGACTTAACAAGAGACTGACGGCTGTTTCCCCCTCTGGTCCCTCCCCCAGACAAGGACGAGCCCTCCAGCTACATCTGCACCACCTGCAAGCAGACCTTCTCCAGCGCCTGGTTCTTGCTGCAGCACGCCCAGCACACGCACGGCATCCGCATCTACCTGGACGGCCACCCGGCCGTGGGGCACTGCTCCCTCACGCCCCGCATGGCCCTGCCTCCTCCGCCGGGCTCCGACGCCCTGCCCCGCTCGCCGCTGCCCACCTTCCTGGGCGACGCCACCAACCCCTTCCACCTCCTCCGCATGGCGGCTCCCTTGCTCCGGGAGCACCACCACCACCATCACCACCCGGGGCCTCCCCCGCCGCACCCTCCGCCCCCGGGCTACATGGAGACCCGCCTGCCCGCCACGCCGCCCTTCGTCAGCCCGCCTCCGCCGCCCCGGCACCCGATGGAGCGCCTGGGCCCTGAGGAGATGGGCCTGCTCTCGCAGCACCCCAGCGCCTTCGAGCGGGTGATGCGCATGGCGCCCATGGAGCCACCTTCCATGGACTTCTCCCGCCGGCTGCGCGAGCTGGCGGGCAACACGGCCAACAACGGCGGGCCCACGCCGCCACTGTCGCCCAACCGCGTGCCGTCCATGCACCGCCTGCTCAGCCCCACGCTGTTCCAGCCCGGCGCCAAACCCCCGGCCTTCCTCACCTACCCTCCGCAGCCGCAGGTCGGCCCGGGCTCCAACAGCCCCCGGGACACCCAGGGCCACGGCCAGGGCCAGGGCCAGGGTCAGGGGGCTCCCCCGGCGGGGAAAGCCAAATCCTGCGAGTTCTGCGGCAAAACCTTCAAGTTCCAGAGCAACCTGATCGTGCACCGGCGCAGCCACACGGGCGAGCGGCCCTACAAGTGCCACCTGTGCGACCACGCCTGCTCGCAGGCCAGCAAGCTGAAGCGGCACATGAAGACGCACATGCACAACAAGGGGGGCTCTGTGGGGAGCTCCCCGGAGCCCGGGGCACGCGGCGGGGACGCCGGCGATGGCGACGCCAAGAGCCGGGAGGGCGGCGCGGGTGTCGGCGGCCACGCCGGCGGGATGGGCGCGGACAACGAGGATGACGAAGAAGAAGAAGAGGAAGAGGAGGAGGAGGAGGAGGAAGAGGAGGAGGAGGACGAGGAGGAGGAGCTGCGGAACGGCAACAGCCGGCCCGACTCCAACCTGAGCGAGGACTCGCAGGAGTTCCGGCCCAAGCGGGAGGAGAACGGCCCGCGGATGTCTTCGCCGCCGCCGCCACCGCCGGGGGACAAGCGGCCCGGCAACGGCGGAGGAGGCGGAGACAGGGTGGTCGGAGACAGCGGGGGCGTGGGCATCATGCACCCCTACAACCACCTGGACAACCACCTGAGGCACGCCGCCGCCAAGCGGAGCCTGGAGCGGAAGCCAAACGGGGAGCGGGGGGGCGAGGAGAGGGGCGGCCCCCAGCGGGACCGGGGAGACGACCCGGCGGACGAGGGCAAGGAGAGGGACCGCCTGGACGGGCCCCGGCCCCTGATGAACGGCCGGATCAGCTCGTCCGAGGCGGACGTCTTCTCGGGCCTCTTCCAGCGCCGACCCATGCCCCTCACCAGCCCTTCCATCAACAACAACAACAACAACAACAACAACAACAAGAGGATCAAGATCGAGAAGGAGCAGCTGGAGCTGGCCCACAACAACGTGCCCCTCATCTCCCCGGAGAACGTCTACTCCCAGCTGCTGGCCGGATATGCCGCCTCGCGCCATTTCATCCGCGAGCCCTTCCTGGGCTTCACCGACGCCCGCCAGTCGCCCTTCGGCACCTCCTCCGAGCACTCCTCATCCGAGACGGGCAGCCTGCGCTTCTCCACGCCGCCGGGGGAGCTGATGGAGGGCGGTGGCGGTGGCGCGTCGGGCCGCAGCGGCAGCAGCACGCCGCACATCCTGCGCGGGCCCGGGCCCGGCCGCCCGCCCAGCTCCAAGGAGCGGCGGAGCGACACGTGCGAGTACTGCGGCAAGGTGTTCAAGAACTGCAGCAACCTGACGGTGCACCGCCGCAGCCACACTGGCGAGCGGCCGTACAAATGCGACCTGTGCAGCTACGCCTGCGCCCAGAGCTCCAAGCTGACGCGTCACATGAAGACGCACGGCCAGTTCGGGAAGGAGGTCTACCGCTGCGACATCTGCCACATGCCCTTCAGCGTGTACAGCACGCTGGAGAAGCACATGAAGAAGTGGCACGGCGAACACCTGATGTCCAGCGACGTCAAGCTAGAGCAGGCCGACAGAGGCTAGGCCCCGCAGACTCCTCCTACATAGTCTGCAGTGTTCGCACCACGCACACACACGTATACAGTATGCACGTTTGCTGTACGCATTCACGTACACTCACTTACACACACTTATACGAACGTACTCATCATAACCACTTCTTCAACTACGGGGGCTTGGCTGGATAATCTCTCTCTTGAATAATTATGAGGCTGATTGATGTTTGTCTCTTTTTTCTTGCCACAGAACCTGCCACCTGAGAAATATAAACAAAAGGAAACTTTAATTAGAAGTTGTCTCGAATGCCCAGCTCGGCATTTCTTGGCAAACTGTCTGAGGATTTTGTCGGTTAGGAATCCATGGAGCCTTTCTACTGTGCAATAATTTCTGTATTTATTGGATTTTTGTAACGATATTTGGCATGTGCAGGTACATCTTTGTGGGATTTCATATGGAGGTAGTTTTGAAATGTGCTAACAAAAAAAAAAAAAGATTGTTTTCTAAAATGCGAAAACTGCAAAGGAGTCACCCTTAATACTTTTTTTTTCTTTTCCTTTAAGGAAGCTTATTATCCTGTAAGAGTACAATTGTGTGAAGCGATTAGCTTTTAAAAATAAAGATAGTAATTGTTTTCTATATGATCTGCTAACAGCGGGCTACAATCCATTTCCTCGTACAGACCTAAAGCACTGAATGTCAGTATGACAATAAATCATGAATAACACCTTGCTGGATTTTACAAATCCAACAATGTCTAATTGCTTAATTTATTCATGGAAAATAATTTTAATTATCGGCAAGTAAAAAATATAAAAATGCAGTTACTGTATTGCTGTCCTGTTTCATTCAGGACGTAAATAGAGGATGCACTTAATGGAGTTACACATAACTGATGCTCAGTAGGATGAAATCACCCTATTTAAGATAATACAATACCTTAAGACTACTTGTGATTAATGTGAGAAGGAGAACGTTCCTGTTTATGGTTTGTAAATATATTATTTTTTATTTTATTTTCTTTTATATGTTAAAGTAGCCCCAACTGTACGCTAAAGACGGCCTCCAGCTAAAACAATCGAAAGACCGGCTGCTCGCCTTACCTCGGGTAATGTCAAATGTAACTGCCATACTGTACGTTGTCGCCGTATCAGGCCATCTGATGTTCTCACCCGCACCAATCCGCTGCGTCCCTCTTGCACGTGGTCAAACTCCCAATTGAAGAAAAAAAACATTTATAAAAAATTATATTAATAATTTCAGCGACTCCGACAAACTTTGCAACTCACTCTCCTGTCTCATGTCTCGGGGTGGGAGTGATGCGTCCCCTTGAAAAAAAATGACATAAAATGAATTTCATATCAGCATGTGTCCGTGTGTGTGCGTGTGTGTGTGTGGGCACGCACACGCGCACGGCTCCCTAAGCTGCTCTCCCACGGTGTCCCTTCACAGTTCAATAGCTCAAATTCATGCATTACAGCGGCTTTTACAGGGAAACCTATTCATTCGCCTTACAAATTGATGTGGCTTTAACTCCCAATAACAGATTTTGAGACACTGTGCATGTTACGTGCGTTTCAGGGATTACAGCTCTTATTTTTCTGCATCGCTCATCCTGAAATGAATCTGGTACCTTAAAGGCCATTTGAGTTATGATAATGTCCAGTGCCGCTGCATTCGGGCATTGGCCCAGTGACCCTGAGTTGGGGCTATTTTGTAGTAAATATGAAATATTAGAACAGAGAATTTGTGAAAGAAATAGAGGGAGATGGAGAGCAGGACCTCGGCTGGGGATAAGTCATTCAAATACAATTGGGAAGTATGTTTTTATCCAAATGCACATCGACTGGCCACACATTATAAGGTGCCATTAGAGTGGAAGAGCATTACAAAGATATAGACCACATGAAATGGGTTTGTAGTTTAGCACAATTAGTCCCCATCATCACAATGTACCTTCTTGTTTTACCATGCTTCAGATCCAAATAAAACAAGTTTTTTCGGTTCTAATAAAGAAATACCAATATCTTTATACTTAAAAATAAAAAATATAAAAACAACAAAATAACAGCAACGCTGAACCAATAATAGAAACTTTGAAACCTTTAGCTAAACTCAGTGAATTGAAATTGCTTCAATATTTCAATCCATGCGTCTTAGTACATTTGAATCTTGTTTTAAAATATGCACATTATGTAATCATTCCAGGAGGTTAGGTCAACCTGTAATTAAAATAACACACTTAAAATAAAATGTCAATGCTGACCCACGTCACTTCATACATAGACGTTCAGTCTTACAATATGTTTACAGTGTTGAAGTACGCCATAAATTAAATACTATGTGTAAGTGTTTAAAAATGATAAAGTATTGTTTTCTCAGATGTTCTTTCAAATGTTTTGGAACGCCATAGCCGTTTTGTATGATTATATTGGTGGAGGGGTTTTATCTTCATTAATCAATTACTGTATATGTAATATTTTGGAATCATGTCTTTGGAATCATGATTGTCTTTTCTAAAAAGAAAAAAAAAGAAAAAAAAGAGTGGTGCCATCATTTTGGTAAATTCAACTATTGGTTTTCCAGATGTTCTTTTTTATTTGTATTTTATTTCTGTGTTTAATGCTTGTTTGGTTTCAGGAACGCTATCCTGATGTAGGTGTATAAACTGAAAAGACTAATTAGAAAACTGACAGCGTCAAAGGAGGAACTTCGGTTGGGAATTATGCAATGGTTTGTGGACGAATGTTTTTCCAAATCAGTTTTACCAGAGGTCCTTATTAGTTTCTTTCCTTATTTTCAGTCACGGTTGGTTGAAGGTCTTGTGATGGCACTTGTAATTTTAAATATGTTTTCATGTATCACTTTTCACAACTTTCACTTTTGCTCTTTGTACAAAATAGTTTTCTCTGTGTTCAAAATTTTTTTTTTTTTTTTTTTTTGAATGGGGGTGGGGTGGGGGAGGGCTTGGGTGGTGGGAGGGAGTGCATCATTGTGAAAAAAAAGTGATTACAGAACAGTAAACATCTACTGTTTTGAACATATATGTATTTTTGTAATGTGTTGAAAAGATCAATACAAAAAGCCAACACTTCAATAAATGTTGCAATTGCTCTATGATCCAAGCAAACCTGCCTTGTTATTTTTCACATTATGAAAACACTATTCCTAAAAATCATATTGCTGAATATTATGAATTCACTATCTCCTCCAATATGTCAAAACTGTCATCACATCATATGATAATGAAACCATATTAGCTATTCAGCACCGATCAGTACTGTATATACTCTATTTGTTATGCCCATTCAGTCCATTATTAACATGCCACAAATACAAACGTATACAAAACAAACTATTACAATTTATCAAGCCAAAACAATTACCTTGAAAGTACAACCTCACTTCTCAAAGGAGCTTGGTAATGTTGCTGACGAGCAATAATGTGTGTTTTGATCTGCGTGGACGCTGTTCACATGATTACCGCGTTAGCCAAACAGGACATCACAGCCGTGCCGAGACATTATGATAAATAGAGGGGTCGTTCACAGTAATACAATAATCATAACCACAAGGATCAAAGAGGCCTTGCAGGGCAGCGAGAGTGCATCTATTAGAGCGCCTTAGAGCGCCACCTGCCCTCTGTGTGATTCAAAACACCAGACCACTAATAACTCCTCGAGAGTCCTTTGTCTCTTCCTCACCTCGTTTCCTGAAAGGCTGACTTGTGATTAGAGCGGGCAGGTGCGGTCTTTCACACGGGGTCAGTGCCAAAGGTGGATAGGACTAGGGGACTACTGAGTGGGCTGTAGAGAGGCGAGACCCTGCATGGGACGCAAACATGAATGAGAAGATCATGACTGTGAAAGCACTCTGCTGTAGCTCAAGGATTTTATTTAGCCTTTTCTTTGTGATGATGTTTATAAGGGTTTGGGCCTATCGTGTTCTCTGCGGGTTATAGACCTATCATAAACATAGCTGGGCAAGACCAAACGTGTTATTAGTATAGTTGAAACCTTTTGAAACATAATGGAATAGAAACAATCCCTGCTTGATTCCGATAACAAAACCGAGTCATAATGTTTCATATTGTAATGCTATGAAATATTAACTCAAGGGTTAAATAACAACAAATGTCATAATATTTATACCTGAAGCATAAATCTGTTGATAGGTAAGGGTGCTGACTGCTAGGCTCATACAACTCTAACTAGGTACTGTATCTCTGAAGAGTTCAGATGAAGACACCTCTAAGTCCATCTGGCAACTATGAACTATGTGAAATCCTTCTTATTATTAATCACATCGTTGTAATATAACAATAATATTGTTCTGGAGCGACGTTAGGTGAGGTGTGGCACTTCTTCTGGAGGCAGTTAGCTGAGAGAGTCTCACGCGTTATAAAAATGAGCCCCGGCACGACGAAAAAGACCCTCAGGTATGCGTTGATATCAGGCCAATAGCAGTCAAGCCTGTCCTCGTTTTGAGCCTCCAGGTCCTGAGATAGCATGACAGACACAGAGAAAGGGTGTGTGTGTGTGGTAACAGAAAGAGATAGATAGAGAGAGAGAGAGCAAGAGAGAGAGAGAGAGGGAGGGAGGGGGGTTTGTGTGTGAGAAAGAAAAACCATAAGGAATCTTAGACTTGCCAGCTCTTGCCACGTCAACACTGACCAACGAGCTGCTCTGGTGTGAAGCAGCACAATAGTGTTGTCTGCAATATTGCCCAGATAACACAAGTTAGCAGCTAACCGTGGACACAGACGGGAGATCCTATTGTTCTTGAATGTGAATGAGTAAGCGTGTACTAAGGATTAGATACTGTAACCTGTGTGTGTGTGTGTGTGGGTGCGTGTGTGTGTGTGTGTGCATATACAAGAGTCTGCGCATGTGTGTGTTTGTGAGTGTATGTGTGTGGTGTGTGTGCATGAGTGCGTCTGCATGCGTGTGTTTGTGTGTGTGTGCATGCACATGTGTGCGTGCGTGTTTTTTAATACGAATGTATATATGTGCGTGTGTGTGTGTGTGTGCGTGCATGTGTGTGTGGAGACAAGAGGCTGACATCTGGTACCATGTTAGAGAAGCTGGGCTCTCATTGACAGCAGAGCCAATGTGTTCTCAGTGAGATGTCACTTTCCCACAGATCCTACCCTGCATGGCTCCTACCCTGGCTCCTGTCTCCTACCATGTCTCCTACCCTAGCCCCCTAAAGATGTGTCCTTGTCAGGGTCCTGTCCTGCAGACTGTAATCAGCAACAGGCCACACAAACGTGTTGCCTGTGGTTCCGGCCCACTACCCGCCAAAGGCCGGTGTCACGGGCATGTGGGGTCCAGAAGCTGGTGGTATAGAGGGGGAGGTGGAGGTGGAGAGGCGGGGGAGGGGGGGGGGTTGTGTTTGGCTTCATGGGAAAGATGACTGGCCTTGAGTGGGACGTGTAAGATGGAGGGGGTGAGCGGAGGGGTAGGTGGCCGGTCTTAGTCAAGGCGTCACGCTGGGCGACATGGCGGGGCAAAATCACGGCCCTCTGTTAAACCGCGTCCTCAAAGGGAAGAGGGGAACAGTGGGTGTATATATATAGATATATATAATATATATATATACACCCACTTTATAATCTACGGAGGGGGTAGGGAGGGGGGCATCCTGGCCGGTCGTTAACCCCCTTTCCCTCATCACCGCCCGGATTGTGGACTGGGCTTTGCCCTGCGGAAAGGTACTGCAGTGACCATAGTAAATGCACTACAGCTGGCTGGCAGCCTTCCTCTCCCCTACCCCCCCTCCCCCCCCCCTGGGAACGAGAGAGACGGGCGTTAGAGTCACGGAAACAAGCGGGGAGGGTGGCGTGGAGGGATGGAAGGAGAGGGAGGTTATGGAGGGGTGTAGGACGGAGGGAGAGCCGTTTAGAGCGGGCGGTCAGGACACTGGTGAGCCAGCGTGGTCGCATCGCGGTCACCAGACAGCTGTGGCTTGGGGATGATTCTCCCCCCTGTGGCTCGGATCTGACCCCGAGGAAGAAAGGCTCTGTGGTGCCGTAACTAGAAGACAGGAAATGCAGACGCTTTCTCTTTTCTTCTCTTTTTTCTCAGAGAGAGGAAAAACACCAAAGCCACTTGGTGGGAGGTTTTGGCCGTTTACAGTAACACGCATGTCGTCGGATAAATCAAAATGGTGCATATCACAAAGCTGAAATGACAACATAGGGCGGCTGTAAAATTTCCCGCCGATCCCATAACTAGAATCCATTGTTTGTCATTTAAACAGAATAGTTTTCTTTAGCTTCCCTAAACCTCCCCGAGAGAATCTCCCCGTTGGGACTAATGTTACGGAAGAACGATTATGAAATGGTACTTATAATTCCAGAGCGTGAACGCATTTAATCTAATCCATTTTTTCTCCCCCGACCCCGCAGATTTGCGCTAATCTCTGATACGACGTTGATCCTTTTATTCATCGCTGAAGCATCGCCGTGGTCTCGTGAAGGCCCAGACCCTGCTGGGCGCGAGCTGCATTTATCTTCTCGCCTTGACCACAACCTCGCCGCCTGTACAGTTACGTTCGCTCTCTCCCTTTCACTATGTCCCTCCATGTCTGTGGCCACACTTGGTCTTTGGTCTCTGTTACCCCTCCCCCCCTCTCTCTCTCTCTCTCTCTCTCTTTTAACCATCCCCACTGTCAGAGTAACTCCCTGGGCGTGAGACCTCCCTGGAGGTGCACACACACATACACACACACAGGTAGACAGCTACACAGCTGTGTTGTACATCGCTGCTACAGCGCCCCAGGTGGGTCAGTGTCATTGTTGATATTGGACGCATGCTCGTCGCGGCGCGGTATTAAATCTTCTCATTTGATTTTGACTGTAATTATGTCGTAAAAAACAAACGGGCTGCGAAGCGGTGGGCCGCCAGTGTGATCCGCTTTCATCAAGTGCAGACTGGCTTAATTATAGAGTGCGCCATCCACCCATCTTTCACTGGGCAGCTTTTCCCATTGCTCCTTTAAGCCATCGCATTCTTTTTATTTTTGCGTTAATCACAAGGCAATTGGGCTGTTTGCGATGGCTGGGGAAGAGTTTAACATGGGTCTGTACACATCCTGCATATTTTGGTGGCGGTGGTGGTGTCTCTGTGTATGTATGTGTGTGTGTGTGGGCAAGTTATGCAGTTCAACGTCGTAACGGCATGCCCTCTATGATAATGATGCAGTGTACATACAGTATCCCACCAAATGTATTCAGGTATGATTTTCTGCTGAGGATAAAGGAAGACTTGACGTTCTTGCGTCAGTTTGAGTGCGGGAGGTTGGACAGAGCTCGCAGATTTGATTTGACATAAATACGAGCCTTGCACTGATTGATGAAAAAAGGTATAATGAGCTTTAATCTCGGTTTCTTTCCTTTAGAGGGTGGATCATAAAACACTTCTACTGTAGGAATTACACTGAAGTAGCAAGACCTTTTAATTTTATAGGCAAATTATCTCCTCGTATTATTATGTATTTTACATGGGCATTGTGGCCAGCCATTTAGAATACACACTTGTTAATTTCTAAATGAAGCCATATTCTATCTTCACATTCACCCAACACTATTCCAGATGTTAAATGGCATGTTATATATACATATGATGTGACAGAGACGTATTCCTACCCTTACAATAATATTCATTTACAGTATTGGGACACTGATACCTGCTCAGTCGTGGTAAAGGGTTTGTTATTTTCACTTTTACGGCCAGACTGACCTACTGTAAATAAGCCATCTCCTGGTCAGTGTGTGTGTGTGTGTGTGTGTGTGTGCGTGTGTGTGCGTGTGTGTGCGTGTGTGCGTGTGTGTGCGTGTGTGTGTGCGTGTGTGTCCAGGTCTACCGATGGCACAATAATACAGCAATATGGCCGTCGTTGTACATCACAAAGCAAGTCAATGGCAGGAAGTACACATTTGCAATGTCCGATATTTTGTGACTGATGGATTAATGGCAATAACGGTATACACGCATTTTTGTCTGGCTACATGCGGCGTGCATGCGAATATAAACGTATCTATTGTGTGTGTGCGCGGGGGAGGGGGTGTCTAGGGTTTGGCCCCCTTTATTTCCTAATAGCGGCTCTGAAAAAGAGATTGAGACCATGCACAGTGAAGGGTCACCGGGGGAGAACTCCTCTCTTTTGTCCAGCGCTGCGGTTCCTTTGTGATCTGTGCTGTGACAGGTGTGTGAAGAGGCCATCTGACTAGAGGTAATTGCCATTTCTCTCATTCATTGTTTGTCCCTATGCACCCCCCCCCCCTTTCCCCCACCCCAACAAAATAGAGAAGACCTTTACAAAAAAAAAAGGAAAAGACCTTAGATGGCTATTCAGCAGTTAGGAGGAGATGTAAAGCACGCGTTAAGGCACTGAAACACATATTGGTTAGTGTTACTGTGCATAGGCACACACACACATGCATGCACATACGTGTGTGCATATACATGTGCGTGTGTGTGTATGCATGTGTATGTGTGTGTGTGTGTGTGAGCATGTACTGTATATGTGTGTGCATCTGTGTGTGTGTGTGTGTGTGTGCATGTGTATATGTGTGTATGTGTGTATATGCGTGTGTGTGTGTGCGTGTGTGTGTGCGCACACGGGACACTTAACAAGCACATAAATATGAAGCGCAGTCCAAAATGAAAGCGTTTGCACCCTTTTATGTACAGACGTGTTAAAACAGGGCGGTGAGCTATGAGCCCTGTGTATACGCATGCACGCACACACACACACACACACACGCACACACACACATCCTGCTGATTCTGCCATTCTTCAGTGGGGCAGCGGGCTGCACCGGCCTCGTGCACAACCCATTAGGGTGCCACAGAAGAGAGCAATAAAGGTGATTAACAGCGGCTCCTAATTATAGATCAATGGGCAGTCTTTTCTGAAGTGATTCGTCGGGGACGAATTAGGAACCCGCTGTCCATTCACGTTCGGCATGAGGAGTCCCGCGCAACGGCGCGCCATATCGATTTTGGCTGCAGGCGCAAACACTTATGGCTGCCTGGGTAGTGTTTGTTTGCGATTGGCCCCTCCAGTCACACCACAGGGAGCATCCGTCAGAGTCAGGACCCTCATAAGCACTCCAGAGATCCGTCACAACGCGTGGCACTCAACTGTCCGTGTGACAATTACATCAGAAGACTGATAGGTTACACACACACACACAAGTGTGGTGCACGCTTCACTGTAAGACCGGTGCCCAGGCAGGCAGGGAACTTCTTCAGTTGGTGTCGTTCACCATTGCAGTATTTACACTGGTTTTTCAGTACGAGCACTGCCGTTTTTTGAGTTTGCAGTTTTGTTTTCTAAGCTCCCACTTTGGTCAGCATTTGGAATCTGTATTGATTGGAAAGGTTATTGGTTATATTTTACAGCAATGGATTGAAATAATACCATGGTTTTAATTTAGATTTGTATCTATTTGAACACATGCGTACGTACGCATGTGCACACACACACACACTCATATGTACAAGACAGAATGAGAACAAACATTTCTAATTTATGTAGCAGGGAATCAGCCCTGGACAATTAGTGATGAATTAATTTACAATGGACAGCTGCCGTTTAATCGCTAAAGCCCCAGCATTACAGTAAAGGTATCCACAGGGGTCCTTTGTGTTTATATTTTTAGGGTCTTTGTGCCTTTTGTGTGGTCAGTTTTGTTGTCTGGAGGGATTTGAAAGGACCTGACACATTGAGAGTATATTTAGAGTATATCCATATAACGTGTAATTTTGACAGAATTTCCCTCAAAGAAAAAAAGAAAAGGGATACCTTACTAATAAAGTGAAACAGATTTGGATACAGGTGTGTTTCAAAAATGATGTCAGTCTTTGTTAACTGCAACCAGTCTCTTCATCTCTAGAACATGCTAGTGTGACACCAGCTGAAACATGTTAAATCTCGTTTGTACAAAAGGAAAAGAAAATAAGAAACCGTTGAGATGATTCGACAGTTGTAATGTCTTGAGAGTATTCATACTAAGGCTCATGGAGTACAATATTCCTTTTTAGTTATATGTTGTTGTACCATTTAAGACACATTTTAACTAACCTATGACCCGTAACCCACTTAGCATATTTCTCTTCATGCTCCACTATTGTGTTCGACATCCAAATGAGCTTGGTATTGGTACATCCCATCATTGAGATTCTTAAATGATGCCCCTTCATACACAGTTTGAGATGGTGCCAAGTTTGCACGGTGGTTCTACATTGTGACAATTTCCGGTACTTGACGTGTGTTTCCTGCCTTTCTAATCAGAATGCTATTTTGAATCTCAATGGGGCTCTATTCAGGCACGCGCTAACAGCTCTCGTCTGTGATAACGGGCCTGCTTCGGGCCATAGGGCGCCAGCTGCATCCACTCGTCAGTCTTTGGTTCAGATACCCTGTCTGTCTGCAGGGCGAAAAGGAACCGGTGGGCTAAATTTGTGGTTATTGTGTCGAATGTTTTTTTTTTTCTTTTTCACATTTTAATATGCCTCATCCAATTCCTTAACATGCTTTCCTTTTTATCTACTGTGAGCCACGTTTTTTGAAATGATGTGCATTAAAAGTGCCTAGTTATGTTATAATTTCAGGGGCCGTGTGGAAATGTATATAGATCTTCACTGTAAGATTCAAATTAATATTCGGAAAATCTACCCCAATCAGTTTTTTAGCGTATAATATAGGTTTCTTTATTATCTCAACAGAAAATAAGTAGACTCAATTAGGAGTGATCTATAATGCTAGGCTATCAATAAAGCCTGCGTTTCATTAGCTAGGAGTCGTATTAGCTAGTCTTGTCACGCAGAAAGATGTCACTGCTCCTCAAAGCTTTAGCTGCTTGTTTTTATGAGATTAGAGGTGTGTATCAAGAAACGAGATCAGGCAATGTCACAGAGCCCTGGACAGCCAGCCAGAGTCATGCACACGCACACACACGCGCGCACAAACATAAAGCCAAATGCTGCCACTAAAATTTGCATGGTGCTCAGTAATGCATTAGTGAACATCACTTGGCAATCTGTTCATACGGGCTTAATTGGATTTTAATACCGCCTCTGATCTTGTTTTGTAATTAACGGCGGTGGTTGGCAACCAAGCAGAACCATGCACCCAGCAACACCTTTGATCCCGGCCATATGGAGTTCCACCAAACGCGGATGTAAAAAAAAAGAAAAAAAGAAAACGCTCACCTAAACGTGGGTGCAATAACAGGCCCCCCAAATCCAAACGGGAAGGGGGGGGGGGGCGAGGAGTATGGAGGAGGGTGGCAGAGGATGGCAAGGGGTTGGCAGGAGGTGTTGAAGGAAGGGTGGAAAAACGTCAGTGGCGAAGGTGGTGTGGGGGGGGGGGGGGGGGTGGGGCGGCGGCGGGGGAGGAGGGG
>JAODOY010000017.1:580280-590992 GCA_025399855.1 Forbesichthys papilliferus | reverse complement strand
CGCCCCCCCCCCCCCCCTCCCGTTCTCAGTCAGTACCTGATGACTTCTCCATCTGTTTTAATTGGTAATTATTTTGTGGGGTTTAATGCCTTTATTCAGGTTGTCAGGCTGGAGTCAAGAGAGGAGGATTAGGTGCCCCTGGGGGACAAGACACTAGCATGGCCAGGACAGCTCATTTTTACACGGGCAGGGGAGGAGGACAGCTCATCTTTGATCCGGTCGGGGCTTCGCGGGCCAGAGGGGTGACAGCTGCACTTTCTTTAGCCCACATTTGAATTTGAATTCTATCTTAGGATGCAGCGCGCAGCGGACTTGGCAGGCCAGTCGGGTAATCTGCGCGGCACAAACGCCCGGGCCTTTTCTTCCTGCGTGCCCTCGCAGAGATTGGAGTAATTAAAGTTAAATGGAATGCATTAAAAACTCACTTGCGCCGAAGCTGGGGCGGCCGTGCCAACGCTGAATGGGGCTGGGGCTGTCCTTTTACGTTTCCTCTAATCCTGCAGAATATATGTGCCCCCGCGACTTTGATGCGGCGCTGCCGAAGCATCGGAAACGGCTACTAGCAAAAAGGTATGTGCGGCTGTTGGCTTTCACCCTTCTAAGAACATGCAGGAGAGCAAAATTCAACTGGATTCTGACATCGGCGGCACGGTTTGATGGATTCTGCGACCCGACAGAGATGAAGATTGCTCTTCATAAATATATTTTTTTGCTGTTGTCTTGACTGATATGCTCCTGCCAACACTCACTGTCCAATATGTTGTGGTCATTTGGGAAAAGAGGTTATAACTGGAAGCAATAAATAAAGTCCTGATAACTTATTACTAATTTGGGCCAGGATGTGGTTCTGAAGGGTTTTCAAAGTTTGACAAATTATAAAATTAGTCAATTTGTCTCTATTCTTATTACTGTTAACATTATTGATTTGGATTTATCACATGCTTTCTTTCTTTCAACTCTTTCACTTAGCTGTTATATTACTTTTAAAGAATTGAGTAGTCTGTTTTGTTAATTTTGTCAATTTGTCAATACTATCGTTTTTTAGGGTCATGGCTGAAACATTGAAAACCACTGGCCTAAGCCTACTAGTAAACAATGCACGACAACAGCTAGTCAGGAGGCAAAATACACATAGGAAAGTGGTGGAGAGGCAGAAACCCGACTGAGCAACACCGCGCCGTCGCACAGGGAGTATGGGAGCTTTGTGTTCACAGAAGGGGTCAGTATCTACTGTGAAACACCTCCGTGCCCTGGGCTCCATACAGCTTCCCGGTGCTCGTGAACCTGACCTGAGCTCCAGGGCGGCTGTCACAAGTCCTCAGGCATAGCAGACACAAAGGTAATTAGTGCTTTCTTTCATTTTACAGGAATGTCGACTGAGACGAAGGGGAGAGGCTACACACAAACTATCATCATAATCTCTTCCTGGCTTTGTGTGTGATCCTCCAGGTTCTGCAGAAACAGAGGAGGGGGGCGAGGGGGGCTGTGTGTGAAAGAGGATGATAAAAACGTATACAGCGCTATTGGAAAGTGGTGGAGAGAAAGATCAAACGCACAGATATCTAAACGTGGGAGTGGTCTTTGCTTGGCAGTTTTCATGGCTTAACAGGGCGGCTCTGCCCCGATGTGTAGCTGTTTACCAAAGACCTTGCAGACTACTTCTTATGCAGAGCTCCCATAAAGGGATGGCTTGAGTCAGCTAAGAGTCGCTTCATTCAAATGTATATGTGTATTAAGTGCCTACAGCGAAAAGCATGCAGCAATTCGTCTGGCAAAAATTCCCCTTCGGGCGCGTTGTGGACCAGGTGTAAGAACGCACGGCCAGCTGGTTTGGGAGAAGATGGGATTCTTCTTCTTTTTAGATTTTTTTTTTTCATACTATGGGATTTAATTGTCAGACCAAATGTCGGTTCAATAAGTGAAATTTGTGTGCGTGTGCGTGTGTGTGTGTGCAGGAGTATCCTCGACCCGGGAAATCCTAAATCATCCTTCGTGAGACTACGTTGAAGTCTGGGATGTCTGGTTTGCTAGAGATCTGTCATCTCTGCAGATACGAGACGCCCGTTTCTGCGTCACCCGATATGTTTGTGTTTGGGGGAGGTCACACACCTTGATTGATTTATAATCCATTCTTTGTCTCCCTCTAGTATCTAGATGATGTACTAGTTCAAATATATGGAGACTTCTCGTGGGAAACTTAATAACCTACAGTAATATGATTTGCTCACCTGTTCTTTTTTCCCCCCTGGCATATTAACAGTGATCATCATCTTTGTGGACTTTGATAAGGTGGAAAAATTCACAGGCCACTTACCTCACACACACACACACACACACACACACACACACACACACACACACACACATGCTCACGCTCAAAGAGGCTGACACCTACACCAACGTTTCCCTCCCAGGGCTGAATACCTGTGTTATGCACTGTAATTTTATCTTGTCCTTTTTATTTCTGCCCGGCACGTTTTGCATCTGATTATCATTTCAAAACGCACGATGGTTACCTTTTCTGTTCTCGCTAGACGAAATAACGAACAGCAAGCAACCTGCCAGGCTGGAATACCAGCAGACCGACAGAAATACAGAGTTCAAATGGATTGGTGGACAAAACAAAACAAATACAACTGGCAGAAGTCTGACCTGATCCTCCAGTGTAGATCCCAAAAGCAATGGTAAAGCTCTTAGAACATCTTTGTCACTTTCACTTTGGTTGGTCTTCTGGAGAACACAAGAAATTAAAACCTTCATCAAGCTTAGGATTCAATTACAGCATTAAGATGTTTCTCTATATTATCCGTTTATTAAAATCACCGGAAAGCGCCACAATTACAGCACTATCACACCACAATTGTCTGACATTAATAGAAGAGCGGTCACCCTGGTTCAATAGGAGTTGGTTCAACAGTGACATAACTACCAAGGTACTGTATACCAGAGAGAGTAGGTCCATGGTTTACAGTTTAGATCATTTGATCGTTTGAATTAGTGGTGATTTGTCAATGCACTGACAGATGCTGGCATGGTGCAAAAGAGTATTTTGGCTAGGAAGCCCTATTATTCCTGGGCATCTCTTGAGTGTGCGTTTCCATTAGATGTGTGCAGGCCTCTGAGGTGTAAGAATGCACTTTAATAGATACCTGTCAAATGTAATTAACTATGTTTTTCCTATATCATACACTTTCATACTGCCTCAAGCCAGAGGTTCCCCCGTGTGTTGCGAGTGTGTGGTGTGAATGTGTGTGTATGTGTGTGTCGGCGTGCATGAGAGAGAGAGAGAGAGAGAGAGAGAGAGAGAGAGACTAGCGTCTGTCTCAGCGCCTCTTGCCACCCAGCGACTGGAGACAGTTTTAATTGCAGAACGACAACCACAAGAAAAGACCAGAAGTCCCCGTAAAAGGCGCGGCGAGCTGGCAGCCGTCCCGCGGTGGAAAGCTAGCCATGCCATAATTACAGGTAAAAAGACCTCTAGCGTTGTGGCTCAGCACTGTGTTTATTTGACACCAATCACACAAATATGCAGCCATCCCCGCAATAATGTGCTCTCTCTGCCCCGACAGGATCGCAGCGCCTCCGAGAAACACTTGGACATCGCCGGGCGAGGAAACGAGGCGTGTCTTGTGTACTTTGTGGCTCAGAGATTGGAAGGAATGGGAACACGAAAGCCTTCTTCAAGGTCTTCTTCAGTCAAGCATATGCTTTGTTATCCATAGAAACTTGCAAACATTACAGTAGTACAGTGTTACACAAAGCTGATAGGGGTTAGCTACTTTACTAAGTAGCCTAATGCTTACAGGTATATAGGCCAACTCCCCAGGGGTGGTGCAAGGGTGTCTAGGGGCCCAAGGCATAGAGGTGAATGGGGGCCTTAACACCGAGCATGTCCTCATCCCCGCAACAAGAAACATGTATCTACATTAAAATAAAGTCTTCTAGAATGGTGCAACAATTAAGCAAATAAAGCACATTATTTCTGATTTGAAGAGCTCCTTTCTGGACTATTTTACAGCATTTCAGAATCAATTTAGGCTGTTTGACCTGTGCATGGGGGTTTGATGTAATCACAGAGCTATGGCACCTTCTGTGATGGTGATGGTGTGGTGTGATGTTTCTACTGGACTGCCAGGGTAGTAGATCCTCTTCCTAATTTTGAGGAAGCTTGATGATAGAACTGCTAGAAATAAGTATAAAAACCAATAATAACATTAATAATAATGTCAATTTAATAAGTATTTAGTGTGTGCCTGTATGCTGTGTGTGTGTGTATATTTGTGTGCTGTACACATTATAACATAACATTCAACATAACATTGCTACAAATAGGCTACAGTACATGTTTAGCCATACCATACCCTACCATACCAATATTATGTTAGTCTATATTGTTAGTCTATATTGGACTCAGCTAGTTGACTACAAGTTGCTTGAGAAGTTGTCGCAGAAACAAAACTTCATGTAAACCTACTGCTTTAGAAAATAAATAAGATTTCTTGGGTCCCCACCACTCAAGCAACCTTAATATCTAGCCTACATCAAGCAAGCATGATAGGCTAGATATTTAGGTTTAATAAGATAATACAAATGTTCCAGTGTTGTCCCCGCTTCTCAAACACTAACCACTCTCCTATTTTGATTGTTTAATTTTGTTTTTCCTCTTATTGGCATTGCCATGCTCACGTGTGCATCACAACAACACAACTTGGTTACTGCTAGCTAGGCAAACTCTCTCCTCTCAAACCGCGGGCTGCGCCCACATGTCCGCCCATGCAGCATCTTTTCAGACGGAACCAATACACACAATGGGATCTGCGCCATTGTTTTCGCTAAACGGTAGACGCTCTATTGGTCTAGCTCTATGGTTAGAAAAGTCAGACATGCATAGGGCCCCAACTAGGGGGGATTTTGAATGTGTCGTTGCAGTAGCGCATTGCCGCTGATCAAGGGCTTTCAGTGCCGTTCATGTGCCATTCATGCGGCCACCGGGGGCCCTCTCCCAGCTCGGGGCCCCTCTCCCAGCTTGGGGCCCCAGGCACTTGCCTGGCGTGTTTGCCATGTTCCGCCTCTGCATCTCCCACAGCTAACTTTCAACTCCCAAAGTCATGCCGCTCAAACCCCATATACAATGGGAGTCAGGAACCCGGAACACAAAACTGCCCTGCCCTCTGAAGTCAGGACTCTCAGGAGAGTTCAGCGATACCCTTTCTGTCGTTGTAAGGTTTCTAGTTAGAATAGGTATTGCCCAGTTCACGTGTCGTAATTCCGTCTAAGGTGAGCAGTCAAGCGTTTAGCCCACTGTACACCAGCCATTATCATGGACACATTGGAAGGCGTTTTCTAAGTGTCGCTGATGTTCTGTGACTGTGTTTTTATTCTTTGCATGCGATCAGAAACGAGTGAAAAGTGAGCAAGCAGAACCCACGTTTAGCCTGCGTCGAAGGGGGAGATGCTTCCTATGTTTCCTATATAAGAATCGCGTGGGCGGTAAGACGAAGGACCATGTCTGTATTCTCCAGCCTGCACTTGATAAGATTTTGTTTAAAGCTGCGCGGCTCGTTAAAATCAGACGTCGTCGCCTCAATCCTTCCGTCTCGTTGGCATTCAGCACAGGCTCTGCACCGCCGGCGTAAATCACAGAAGTGGGTCTCTATTCGGAAAACCAGGCCCCGACACATAAATCTCACCTTTTGTGCGTCCTTTACGAGAGCACTATGTGTGTTTTATGTGTGCTTTATGAGTGTGTAAAGGCCACATCTTGAATGATACACGCTCGCAATACCATTGAAAATAAATAAAATAAAACATTTCACAGGCTCATTTTTCCATAACACATGCTCACTTTCCACTTAAGCGCAGTCCGTATAAAAACACAGAGCAACCCCCACGCTTCCGTTTGAGCTCACCTCTTTTGTTGAGTTATTTATTCGGCGGGCTCCTTATTTATTTATATCCCCGTTTTGTCAAGGCAATTGCCTGCTAAAGTGGCGATCCGGGGCGTGAGCGGGCGGCGGTGTTTATCACTGTATTGACTTTCTGACGGCCGCGCCTTCAAGTCTTTTGTCACAGAGGCCACGGGGGCCGCGCGGCGATCGATATACGGAGGGAAGCAGGCCGCCGTCGGCACGCAGTCCCCAGTCCCCCGCCCGGCCACCTCTGCCTGATGTCGCCAGTCAGTCATTAGGGGTGGTGAACGCTAATCCTGGAAGAAAAGGTACGGTCATGCCGTAGACAGATTGTGTGTGTGTGTGTGTGTGTGCGTGTGTGTGCGTGTGTGTGTGTGTGCGTGCGTGTGTGTGTGTGTGCGTGTGTGTGTGGATCAGGTGAGGTCAAGGAAGAGTAGCCTAAGGGATTGAACTGTGCTCTAGAAACGCAGGTCCACGCAGGCTTAGTACAACTGAGGCGCCACGACAACGAACAGTGTAGGCAGACTAGGCACACTCGCTATAGCTCCACAACACACACACACACACACACATCTGCACATATACAGAACCGCTGTAGTGAGGGCGGCTGCTGCAAGTCCCTTAACTGTGAACTTGTGCTTTTTTCTTTTGGGTGCAAGAAAATATTCCCACTTCAGGTCCATCCCCCTCTCACATTCCGCTTTCACGCACAGCCACATGTGCACAAACTCTCTCTCTCTCTCGTCCTCCGCCGCATCCCCCCCCCCCCCCCCCCCCCCACAGTGTTTTTTCTTCTTTCTCTCTTCCCCCTCTATCTCTATTTCTCTCTCTCATGAATATGGATTTGCATATCTTTCTAGAAAGTATATTTCCTCGCAAGTAGAGCAGCGGTGGTTCTCAGGAGAGATCCAGACACAGATAGATGTATTTAACAAAAAAAGTAAAATAAAAATCTAAGCAGAAAATACAATAATGTATTAATAAATAGAAGAGAGAACAAAAGACCGGAACACCATTACTCTAATTAGAGATCATCTTCAGAGAAATGTATTCACAATGTTGCCTGCGAAAAAGATAAGGGATGAATCTTGTGTAAAGTGTATATGATTTGAAATGTTGTATCTAATCCCCATCCTGTTTTCTCCAACGTGTCGTGCGTCCCTACATTGTCTCGCTAAGGAGACGATTGTCTGAAAGTGTGTTAAAGGTCTCTTAAACCGCTGAAAGTTAAAGGTCAAATTCCCCCGGTGTCTCCTCCAAATGTGGGCGGGGCCTCTCCCTTGAGTGACGGGTTCCATGACAAACTAGCACAAACGTGGAAAAAATATATACCCGTCTACTCCCACGGGGGTCAGAGTTCAACCGCTATTAGCCCCAAGGGGTGTTAACCTCATTACCCGAGAGCAAATCGACTCGGCCCTGAGGTCCTTCATAGCCTTTATATAACCTTTGACCCCTCACCAGTCACCAGAGAATCAGTGTTTCTGTAGACCGGCCAAAAGGTTCAAGTTCATTGTCAGCTCGACACAGGCTTGTTTGGATGTGTGTGAGCGCATGTATGTGTGCGTGTGTGTGTGTGTGCTTGTATGCGTGCATGTGTGTGTGTGTGTGTGTCTGTGCGCATGTGTGCGCGTGTGCGTGCGCGGTCCGTAGAGGGAGAACCATACGTGCAAAGTACATCGCCAGCGCTGACATTTTTCAATTTGGGCAAAAGAAGCGCATATAGCAGTTTGATCGGCGAGGAGATTTCCTTCCTCTACTCCTTCCACCTGCGAATGCGTGCTATCAAAACTCTAAAGGAGGTGCGTAATCGCATTTGAAGCGGCTGAGCTCTAGGACCGGCAACATGGGATCTTATCGGCAGTCTGCCTCCTCCTCCTCCTCCTCCAACTGTGGTGACACCACCACGTGTACAAGACCAGCTGAACCGCGGCTGGGTTTTAGATACACACGTGTGCAGTCGCGGAGGAACGCAGGTTCCCAAGGCCTCTGCTCTTCCCCCCCCTTTGCCCACGTTGCGCTTTAACGCCCGATGGTTTAAGTGATAAGTGACTGTGATGGATGAGCCGGGCTTTGTGTAATTATTGTCCTGGTTATCACTGTCACTGCTGATAGTGCATATCACTGTGTCCCGAGCCCATTTTGCATGTGATAAATAACAGCAGCTTGAGGAAAGTACATTAAAACCATTTAGCCCCGGTTGTGAGCGGGCCCTGCTCAGTGTAAACACACCTGCTAATAGAGGCCCTCTGTGAAGTGCGGATTACAGCGACGCGGTGCGTCTGCATGTACACGGGGGCCCTAGTGTGCGAGAGCTATAAGCCGGCCCGACGGCACGACGGTGACAGTCAGCTTGATTCATTAGCGAGACACTTGCGCCACACACAGCAAGGTAGGCAGTCTGTGCAGTACAGTATACAGTATACATACACACTACATCAACATCAGAGGCCTCCGCATACCGGACCACCGTCTTTCATCGCTACATGCTTCAGCATATCCCGTGGAGTCAGCCAGTCACTATGTCTTATCGGTCATATTTGATGTATCTGACAGCTCCAAGGTGATGTCATTACTCAAGATGATTTGTAGATTTTCACAATTAGCTCTCAGATAAAAGCTATTATTACCTTTTAGCTGTCTTCTATTGACAATTTGCTGCACTATGCTATTACTACTACTGATTTAAGTGTATGTAACATTAAGACAGTACAGTTTTCATGTACAGTTTGTACATTATAAGCAGTATTATAGAGTATTTCAAAAAAATGTTTTTGAATATATTTGAGCTGTCCAGGAAGTTAACATGTGCAGATTAGTAACCGGGGAATTTTTCATACTCCCACGAGATTATGATCAAATATTATTGAGATTTGCATTTACCTAGAAACAATTTTTTTAAACTGTACCTATTTGCAATAAAATGATTAAGACAAGTGCATACACCATGTGTTATTTATTTAGATATTTATTTAATCTCAGGTATTTACCAGGTTATATAGCACAATGTTACTTGGTACTATTGTTAATATTAAATAGATTAAGCACAGAATATGTGTTCTTGTGCTAATATCACATGGGGTTTACAGTATACTGTATAGGCTAGGCTGTATTTTGAGAAACACAGTTAGAGAGATAGGTAGATATATGTATGTATTACTGTAATGTTTAAGTGTACTGTAAGTCTGTAAAATATGGAGATACATGTCTACTGTATGTATCATACAAAATGTATATGTCCCCAGTGTTTCTCTATATTACAAGGGACAAACCCTTCCTCACATGTTAAATTGTATGCTATGGGAATAGAGGTCAATCAGTTGAAAAGCTGAATAATTATACGGTAACCTAGGGTCAAGGAGAATATGCTTTAAGGGTTCCCTTAAGGGATGCTCTTATTATTTAGCTGTCAGTTCCTATTAAAGATGACAGTTGCACATCTTATTCCAGATGCAGACCAAATCAATTTGAGTAGACTGACCAAATAATTTTGTAGGACACGTGCAACACATCACAATGTTTATTTTTGGTTTTGTTTATATTTATGATTGTTACACCACTTAAACTTAACTGTGTGTGGGTCACAGATGTCGACATTATTGAAGATGAGTGCCTGAGCTGAATTGAAATATTCTTGTGGTCCTATTGAAACTATATGAAGATCACATATCAGTGCAGGAATTTTAGGCTGTTGTTCACTGTCAATTATGCCCCTGGAGGCAGATCAATCAACATTTCCCTATGAATGTTTAGCAGTTGGTAAGGTCACAGCGTGTCAAGGATCATGGAGAGTTCAGCGCCGGTAACCTAGAGCTGTGTTCTGCACAGTGGGTCATTGTTGGAGCGAGATGGTGAGTTGGTCCTCTTTAATGGGGTAGTTGAATTCCTTTAACCCAGGACAACTATCTGGGTGAGAATTTAGGATTTCCAGCAAAGACATTTTTTCAGGAGACATCCAAGCATGGAAGGCCACAGTACAATGGACGACCTGATATGACACTGACAGTGAAAACACATGAGCTATACATACCAGATACAGCACATTAACACCTCTCTCTCCCTGTCTCTCTCTCTCTCTCTTTCTCTCTCTCCCTCTCTCTCTCTCTCTCCCGCTGCATAGACAGACGATATGGTGTCCTCCTTGCTGTTGTACGTTTCCTTCCCTGGAGCGAGTAACTCTGTCCCCTGCCCGAGTCCTCACTCCTGCCACCTTGCCACACCCCACATGCACACGCACGCACACACACACACACACACACACACAAACACAAACACGTGTCCACACAGACCCCAGGACGGCCGTGGCCTGCGGCCTCGATGGCCCTCCATGGAACAAAAGACGCTCACCACCTCTCAAAGGGCTGCTTTATCCCCGGCGAACAAAAAGATGTCTTCACCTCCGCAACTGTTCCCACCATTAGGGCCTCAACCCTCTTCTGCCTCACCGCCACCCCCCCCCCCCCCCTCCTCCGCTGAGCTTTTTACCAGGGGGTGGAGCCCTTTAAGTTCACGTGTCTTTGCTGGTTTACTCTGTCAACTCTGTCAACCCATACACACTTTCCCCTGACCCCAAACACACACACACACACACACCTTCAACATATCCCCAAGACACACACACACACACAGGTGTCAGTTTGAGGTCTAATTAAGCAGAACCTCAAACATGGAGAAGGCGGCAAACACACATACACACAGAGAGAGAGACCCACGCACATACACTACACCTGTGCAGCAGGGACAGGAAAGACCACTAACTGAAAGTCTGGTTTCCCATGTAGGCGTGTGTGTGTGAGTGTGTGT
>JAODOY010000017.1:562240-573561 GCA_025399855.1 Forbesichthys papilliferus | reverse complement strand
CACACACACACACACACACACACACACACACACACACACACACACACACACACACACACACACACACACACACCATCATATTCTCAATGTCTCCATCTTCATCCAATCTTAGGGTAATGGTGCAGTGGGGACCGCGGCTGGATCTCCCCTCTGGGCCCCGCCACTCCCTGAAGTATCTGCCACACGCTCACTTCAGCCCTCATTTGAATACAAGCAGCCGCCCTGGTCATTATAGCGGAAGAGTGTTCTGCTTGCTTGTCATTGAGATGGCTGTGTGATGATGTGTGTGTGTGTGTGTGCATGCATGTTGTGGGGGAGAGGGGTGTGCATATGCATACAATATAGCAGGTATGGGGATTGAAGGTTGGAGTGTGTGTGTGTGTGTGTGTGTGTGTGTGTGTGTGCGCGCGCGTGTTTGTAGTGCATTTAAATTTTACATGTATTTTTACATGTATGCACAAGCCACCCAAAAAAATGGTTGCCATGAGCGTCCGTATATGGCGTCAGGAGTTATTTACGTTGTGCGGAAAAAAAAAAAATTATAATTTTAGCTATGCTCACAAACAGTCGAAAAATGACAAACATAAATAATAATGAGAAGAAGAAGAAGAAGAAGAAGAAGAAGAAGAAGTCCTCGGTACAACGGTAACACAACACGTCACACAAGCTTTTATTAGAGACATCGGCCTGCGTGGGAGCTAACAAGTAACCCGTTGCAGATTTGCCTTGTCTGAAACCCATCCCCACGTGGATCTGTAGGGGAATGTGTGTGTGTGGGAGGGGGGGCTCTGTGGACGGTCGAGCGGCCGTCTTGATTTGCGCCGGTAAACGCGGTCGCCAAGGAGACGGACGCGCCCGCGCCTCATCCTCCGCGTCTCCCGTCGTCTGGTTCAAGTTCATCATTCATGATTGTTCCGTCGGCGCACTGTGTCGTCGCAACGCCGCAGTTTTCTCCCGTTAACCCCCCCACACACACACACACACACACACACCCCTCCGCTCATGGCCCCTACAAAAGAGAACGTGCGCGCTCATTTGTTTTAGTAAATGACACAGATGCATCCTCCATCTTTTTTACTTTTTTATTTATTTATTTATTTTCCCGCGGGGGAAGAAGGGAGGTGTGTGTGTGGATGTGTGTGTGTGAGTGTGTGTGTGTGTGTGAGGAAGGGGGGAGGGGGGTGGGTGGGGGTTGGGATGGGGAAGGGCGACGGCGCTTGTGAGGGAATGATACCGTGACTCGTTCTCCCTCCCCTCCTCTCCTCTCCTCCTCTTTCATCTCCTCCCTTTATCAACCCCCCTTCCTCCGCCCCCAAATGGACGACAGCTCCGGCAGGGGAGGCGGGGGGGGGGGAAGACGAGCCCCCAAAATGGCTGCCCGGGTGCCAAGGGGGACCACAGGCTGCTCTCCCATCTCCCATAATCACCGGGGCGATGCTCGGATGCCTCCCCCATCATTTGCATAATGCCATCCTGACACTTTCACTTCCGCCATCCATCACCGGCGGCGTGAGTCCCGCGGCCGCTCCGTCGCTCCGTCTCCCCGTGATTGCGTCCTGTGTTTATCTGCCCAAGCACAAAAGATTGATTCCCCGCTGTCTCTCGGCCTTATGTTCAGCAGATAGGGATTTTCGCCGAATGATGAAGCACCCAGTCAGCTAATGATAAACAGAAAACACATATTCAAAAGGATGGTCTTCACACCGCCCACAACCCCCCCCCCCTCCCCCCTCCCTCCCCTCTCCTCCACACACACACACACACACACACACGCACGCACACATTCCTCCTATCGAAGGCGTTTGGCGTGGCTACTAGACTCTCTACTCCTTCCCCCCACCCGCCCCCACCCCCTGGTTCTCCTTCCTTTGCCATGTGTAGGGAAGGCAGGGGGGGGGGGGGGGGATGTCAGGTTAAGAAAGTGAACACACTCTGCAGGGAGTTCAATCTGAAACGCAATTGTTTTCCTGTCAGTCCTTTTACATTTTTTCTGTTGATTTGCTCCAGGGGTAAAGAAAAATGAAGGAGGAGCGTGGAATGGGAGATAGCAATTAAAATAAAACTGTCGTCTTGATGGCTGCTCTTGTTCTGCTACACTCGACGGTGCGCGCTGATCTGACAGTCCGTGCTTTAAGAACATATCCTGGCTGAAAGATTAAAGCATATACATGAGTGAGGCCCAGTAGCTCTTAAGAGCAGGGGAATTGGTACAACGAGAGCCTTATCCCACACCACCACCGAGGGAAGAGGAGGCGCACCATACCAAAACCTAAGTAAATTAATTATGCATTTAATTACTGAACACCTAACATGATGTTGCATTTAACACGGCACAGGAGAGCCCCCGTGGACGCTTGTTACATTACGGTATCGACGCCTGTATAGCTAACAAATTTGCGACGTCGACGCTAAAGGGTTGCCGTGCCTCACGTTTTTTTACGTTTCCGTGAAAAGGATGGAGGGGGGGGGGGGGATTGTGTGTGTGTGTGGTGGTGTGTTGTGGTGTGTGTATGTGTGTGTGTGTGTGTGGGGGGGAGGGGGGTCCATAGCCGAGGCGACGTGAAACATACAATATGCACGGAAACAATTTACAGTGTGATCAGTATTCCTGGGTGAGCAGGAGGTTTGGTACGTGCCCCCACAGAATGACAGCGCGGGAGCGTTTCAGCGGGCGCACTAACTCCGCAAAGTTTCACTCCGCGATAACAAAATACCATTAGCTGCTGTCACGTAAGGCAGAAGAGAGATTATTTTATTTATTGAAATGAGATTGAAATGATAAATCTCTCTCCCCATGATAAAACACTGGGACTCATAAGACTAGAGTGGGGGGATAGGGATTAGAAAGAAGAAAAAAACTGGAGGGGAGCGAGAGAGGGAGTGAGAGAGAGATAGAGCGAGAGAGAGAGAGAGGGAGTGAGTGAGTGAGAGAGAGAGAGAGAGAGAGGAAGAAATTCATAATGCATAATAAAACAAAAGGTGTCATGGGAAACATCACTGATATTAAAATCAGAGGCAGACAGATCTATATGAAAAATGCAGATTTGAAAATGTAAATAACCCTGGCCCTGGGGGGGTGGGGGGGTGATTCAAAGATATGATGACAACATGAAGAGAAGAGCATTTATACGGGGGGGCTTTGATGTTCCTCACAACCAAATTTATGCTACCGACGACCAAAATAACACGGCGGAAAGGGGATTTTACACAGAGCTCTCTTGGCCCTTCGTCGTAGCGTGATGATTTAAAATACATTATGCTTCACATTATCTCTGCGTGAGGAGGGCCTGGTAATGAGATGATTCACATCCAAGAGGGATACTTAAGATTGCGATTTAAATTTCCAAACATCGACGGCTGCGCTATCGTGACATATTTAGTGTCGCATTCCCTAAAACAATGGCCCTGGCGGTCAGACAAACGTTGTTCCAGACGGTGAATGTGCAGTGTGTTTTACCTGGGCCTGAGAGTGACCTCGTCATTTTAATACAAATGCGTCCCAGATTGCCTCATTTTTTTATTTTATTTTTTTCTGCTGGAGCTCAGGTGTCAATCAAAATCAAGCTGTGACGGGAACCCGCACGTTTAGATTAAATATTCCTTTAATAATACACAAAAACAACGCTAGGTTATGTTGAAAATCATTTTGGGTGCCAAGCGTATTTCAGTATCAGTTCTAAAAGGGATTATCAGATCTATAATATCGCTGTTCAGATCCTGCAGCGATTAAAACCCTAGATCCTCCTTTGCTGATGGTTTTATAGCGTTTAACAGAAGGTGTGTAGGAGTGTGTGCGAGAAAACTATACTAGGACACGTTGTCGACTGTAGCGAGCGACACTCCTCTGGACTGTGCGAAGAGTGGGCGTCGTCAGGCTCCCTGTGTTACTGTATAACTTCACATGCGCTTTAGCTTTTAGTTTAGTGCTTGGCTCCTGTGTGTTGCCATTAGGGACCTTGCACTCACAGTCATTATTTTGAATATATCATTATTCTGGCACATGTGCTGCCAGCATTCAGCTCATCACCATTTTCCCTCTCTAGCCCCCCCCCCCCCCCCCCCATCCACACCACCTTTGTTTTAAAAGACAAAAGCCACACGAAGAAGAGCACGTGCAAGTCATTGGAGCGGTGACGTCCTAATAGCCTAATCGACCGGCTCTGGAGTTCGAGAGCACGATCAGAAATGCCATAACTTAACAATGTAGCTCTCCGTGTCAAGTGTCAACGTTGGACCGTCATCATCACTGCGGATTGCAGGAGGCTGTTTTCAATTTGAAACCACAATGTCAGTTGGCCGGACTGTCCTTGCCGTAAAGCAATGTGCTTCTTCTTCTGCTGCTATTATTAATAATAACCCTGTGTGATTGTTATTAATACCCACCGTGGGATCAGGACAACACACACTAAGCTAAGCGTTGCCAGGCTCACTCACGTGCACGCACGCCTCTAAGGAGGGCAACAAGAGGGAGGTTGCTTCCACGTGTGCTCGGGGTCAGTCTGCGGTGCCCTTAAAGAGCGTGCGCGCACACACACACACACACGCGCGCGCGCTTTAGGCCTTCAGCCCCACCCCGTTCCACAGCTGCTTCTAGTCATAGCTCCCGAGGTCTCTCCATCTCCCTCTGTCCCCATTCCCCTCCTCTCCCTCCCCCCCCCCCTCTCTCCCCCTCCCCCATCTCCCCCTTCATCCCCCCTGACTCTTGTCTCTCTGTTCTGCTGCCAGGACTGTAATCAAGCCTTCAGCTTGTGGCCAGGGTCTGTTCCTTCCCCTCGGTCAGAGCAGCCACCAACAGAATAAACTATGAACGAAATGAAGGACAGACACTGCAGAGCGATGGGGGGCTGGGGTGGCTGGGGGTGGTCATTAGAATGTGCCCTGTGTGACAGGGAGAGGACAACCAGGGTGGGGTGGTTGTTGTTTGCTTGGGGACGGGGGATGGGGGGGGACGTTAAATATGCCCCCGCCAGAACCGCGTATGAATAAATGCTAATCAAAAACATGCGCACCGCAAATTCCACAACACAGCCTATGTTCAGGCCGTTGTCTGGACATTGTCCGGGCGGCTCAGGGTTCGAGCGGGACTCTGTCAACGGTATACGCCGTGTTGGTGGACCAGCAGGCCAGGGTGGCAGACAGACAGCAAGACAAGTCATGATGTACATTCCCAGAGACGATCTTATGTGTGTGTGTGTGTGTGTGTGTGTGTGTGTGTTCAGTGTCATCTTCCATAGCTGAAGGGGATGGAAGCCATGTTCGTGTCTTAACAACTAAACAAAGCCCCCCTCGTCATGCTCTTTCCTTATCCCCCCCCGCCCCCCCACCCCACCCCCAGAAAGCAGCGGCCTCTCGGATGACACGATGGTAGCGGCGGCCCATTCATGCGGCCCCGCCAACCCCCTTTTCGTTTGCTCAAGGATGTGCTGTTGTCAGTGTTGCCTTTCAAGGCCAAGTACGTGTACGATCTGTCAAGGCCGTTGAAAAACAAAGCCAGGGGGATCGTTATGCCGAAATATGAAGCCGTCATTTTTTTTTTGTTTTACTCCCCAAATAATTCAAGCGCCACAGTATATAAAAGCCATGTATGGGCAATGTGATGGGATGCACATTTTTAGATTTCGTCAAATGAATGAATGTACATTTAAATAAAAACTCATCTGCCGTTGCGAAGTTAACAGTTTAGGATCTAAACAAAAAACCTCAAAATTAAAGTTCTTTCCTTCACTTGGGTAGACCCATCTTCAATATTTTTAGCATCTAAATATTTGTTTGCCTTCTTAAACCGAATTTAAATAAAATAGGTTCACTTTATTTTCTGAAGACATTTGTAAAGGAAAATCCATGGCAGGAAATCCACCCAAATCCTTGGAAAATCCAATAATATTTGCATAGAGCTTAAAACATGCAAAGTCGCTGCATACAAATTAAACTGGAGAGGAAAGCCCTGCTGGTTATGCATTAAAATGGATTGGGAGAGAGGTTTCACTCCTACAGGTAAAAACCTGGTGGAGACTTAGAGCGATTCCAGCATGAGAGGAATAAAACTGCAGCTATGTTCCCCCTTAGTCCTGTCCAAGAGTATACTGCTGGATAATGCATTTGTCTGTGTTACACAGTGACCCCTCTTCTACATACAAAACGTACCCGCTGAATAAAAAGGAGGAACAAAAATCAATGTGTTTCTGTTTCTCCCAGCATATCGTTATGGGCAACAGCACGGAATGGTATGGAGCAAAACGCGCATCGTGTATTCGGCCATTTTCCAAGGCCAATGCTGATTATAGGGCAAGATCTGATAATGTGTGCCCATGTGCTGTCAACTCGGGGAAAACAAACATGGAATTTATAGCACATTAAGAATTCAACAGGCAATCTATTCAGGCAATTAATGGCGTATGAAAATAAGCTCTGTTGGCATCGAAGGCACTCTGACTGGAATGTAGGCCGCGACTGTTGTGTGCTTTTGTTTTCCGTTGATTCGCCCTTGAGGATGGAGGTTCCACAGCGCTCGCTGTTCACAAAGCCACGCTGCATATTGCAGAACAGGTCCTCGCCTTGTGTTTTACATATGCGCTGCACTCGCCTGTTTGGATCTAATCGGATTTTTTTCCCCCCAGAAAAGTTTTGACACATTTGCATGGCAGAATCAATTAGAATTGTTGGAATATGAATATGAGGGTATAAATACATTAGTAGAACGTAGAATATGCAGTATATTGTACTGTACCATTACCAATTCTGCTGTATTTCCCTCTTTAAATCAATATGATTGGTGGCTCCAGATGTGGGCCTACATGTAGATGGTGACTCACAAGGTTTGCCTTGTGCTTTCACCGCTGCCACTGAACACACATTCCAACCATATTTATAAGGTCAGCTCTTGAACTTTTATCTGTCTAAGCTAGGGATAGCACGATCCAGTTTTTTAAGTCCCGATACCGATACAGATACCATCACTTTGGGTATCGACCGATACTGAGTTTACCGATATTAGACATGGCTGATGCTTGACAGTAGACCTATGCATGAACATTTATTTAATTGAATCAGCCCCAGGGATCGGTTACAACTGTCCAATTCACCGATACAGATCCAGCTATTTAAGTCAGTATCGGACCGATTTCCGATCTCATCGTATCTGTGCCATCCCTAGTGTTGGGGGGGAGGGAGATGTTGCCTTTAGCAATGTTACATTAATCAGAACACAATTTAGTTGAAATGATGAGTCCCCCTTCCACCCACCCACCCACCCACACACACACACACACACACACACCACTACCACCCACCCCAAATGTAAATAATACAAAAAAATGTATGGAGTATGGGCATGTTCATGTACCGTAGCAGCTATGCTTTTGCCAATCGCATGTCTGTGATTTGCATCAGAAGAGAATGGCGGTTGGGCTTTCCTTTCAACTCTATAATATCTATAATAACTCTATAATAACTCGACCCTTAATGCATGTACTGCTACATATTGCAACATAATGCCAAGAACACAAGGCTGTAAATCGCATGACGTCAAGTAGCTTTCATCAATAATAATGCGGATAGCAAAGGTAATCGCAGTACCTGGGCTGCCAGCATAACTTCCACAAAGTATGTAGCATGTGTGAGCCCAAGGCCAGAATGGAAACTCTATGTACGCTTTGCTGTGGAGCATTTCTGTGCCCTGACCCATAAAAGGGATTACGGTTTGGCCTTGACAGTTTAGGCGTTACACCACGGCACTTATGACAGGAATCCGGACCCATGACCTAAGGGAACGCATGTGTGCATGCCTGCGTGCGTGCGTGTGTGCGTGCAAGCGATCTGGAGAGCCTCCTTCTCACCGAGGGTCACATTGAAAGTATTTCAAAGGAGCTGATATGAGCGCATGGCCCCGAGCAAACCTAATCAGCATGTTGCTAGAAGCACATTCATGGAGTAAAGAACAAATATAGGCAGCGACTCCATATGCATTTACAGTCAATACCATGGCACACATAAAAGACCATGTATAAATCTGTAACCTCTACATCACACACACTCTTGTGATGCACGTTTGAGCCAATATCTGTACGGGGACAATTCACACAGAATTATAATGCACTGCCAATTCCAGGGATTCACACTTGCTAATTCCCAAAGGTTCGCACATGTATGACAGGAAAAACCCGCGCTTCACATGTGTACGACATTAGCTTTGCATGCTGTAACCTTCACGTCTACTACTCCTGGAGTGATTCCGTCTTGGTGAGGAGGATGAGAGGAAAGGAGAGGAGAGGAGAGGCGAGCCCTGTTGCAGATTAACAGCGCTGTACATTATGGACTGCTCGTGCCTCTGTGACATGTGACTGAAATTAATCAGATTTAGATTTAAGTGATCAAACTGTAATTAATCACGTGAAAAGGGAAATCATCCTTGACGCTGCTCCAGCTGTGAGATGCCTCTGTTTGGTCCCGCGCGCCCCGCTCTTACGGGGGTCCACCGGGGCTACATTAAGAGGCTTTGTGCCAATGTCACCTAAATTACAGTCACTTAACACAACAGATGTACTGAATGTCGAGCAAATGACGGGCTCGGGCCGGGGCGTCGCATTCACATGCATGGAATAAATTTCACCCGATGTATCGAATGTGTTTTTGTTTGCCGCCGTCTCTCTCCTCCTCTCTGTGACAATTTGCATTTCGCTATACGCGGAGCATGCGCCACTAACCCGCCGCTGTCTTGTAACTCAATCTCAAAACAACTCCGTCGACGGTGGTTTTTATTTGCAGGCCCTCATGGCCTTCTCCATCTCTGTGGCTTTTGTCGAGGGGAAAATTAAGCGTATTTATTTCAGTGCACCGGCTTTAGAAGATTCTCCCTTGCTCTTATAGACTCAGCAGTGGATACGGCAGACAAGCTTAGTTCAGAAGATTATTCTCGCTCCCCACCCCTCTTTCCCCTCTTTGTGTGTCAGAGGTACAGGCACACACAGGTATTCAAATGGGGACTCGGCACATACTGGGGACCATTGTGCTTCGCCGTGCGCGGGAACAGAGCGTTCTGGCATCACAGGTACAGGACAATAAATAGGGGGTGCATGCACAAATTACATTCGTCAAGTTTATCAATGGCAAGTGAGGATTTAAGCCAACTGGCTCACCCAACTATCCCCCCCTTCCCACCCCCCACCCCCCCACCCGCATCATCCCCCACTCTGAAGGTCTTGGTTTCAATGCAGAAGTTAATTCTGCACACGCTAGTGATCTGCTAACAATGGCCGGATTTTTTTTTTTTTTTTTTTGCGGAAGCAAAACACAACAACTACACTTTGCTGTCAGCGCCACAACAACAATAGAGGATCTCATTTCCGAATGCACGTACTGCAAATGCCGCGTAGCGTATAATCGCCGGGCACCTTCTCTTTACCTGCTCGGCATCTGACGCTCGAGGGGAGCGAACGGGTTCCAGGCGCAGAGGAATGACACCCTTCATCACTCCATAATTGTAGTTACTGGGAGAGTGAATAATAATGGGGGGGGGAAGAAGAAAAAAAAATGGAAGCAGAGATATGCCGCATTCTGAAAAATCATAAGCTATTATGCTCCGGAGAGGGTTTGTAGGGCGGGGCGTGTATCTACATAAAGCACCGCTGAGAACATCCAGCAAATTACCCTGCAGGCCTGCAAAGAAGTGTGTGTGTGTGTGGGGGGGGGGGGGATATCACTAATTGCCCTCCATTCTGTCAGGTCAATTGACTCTAATTGGAAAAATAATAAAAAGCATATACTACCCGGGAGCAGCAAGCCCTGAAAAAGACAGGGTCCTTTCTGAATACACAGAGAGAGAGAGATAGAGAGAGAGAGAGAGAGAGAGAGAGAGAGAGAGAGAGAGGGAGAGAGAGAGAGAGAGAGGGAGAGAGAGAGAGAGAGAGAGAGAGTGAGTGAGAGTGAGCGAGAGAAAACACTCAAATTCCTCGGCACAAATATGGCATCTGAAATGTATCTCTGCCACCGCTATTCTTCCCTCAGAATCAATTAAGGCGTGCTTTTCTGTCTGCCACTCGCACTGCTGTAATTACAGGAAGAACAGGCCAGGGGTTACATACCAAGCAAGCATAATCAACTCTTATATGATTACGCATTAATGCGCACAACCGGGATCATTTTACGCCTTAATGTGTTATCTTTAATACTCGAGTGAGAGAATGAGAGAGAGAGTGTGTGTGAGTGTGTTGTTGAGGTGTGTGTGTGTGTGTGTGGGGGGGTTATCTTTTGGTCAACTGCCATTGAATTGTGTCTCTAGAGACCTGTGTAATTTAGAGTCAAACGAGCGTGCTTGTGAAGCCGGCCACCTACAACAGTTAGAATACGGGGAACAAGGACACATTCAATAAGAGCTATGCCCCAGGTGTTGGCATACAAGAGGGAATAGAGCTAATCTACTATCTACATTACTAAATTATGGTAGATGAATGGGCCTGCTAATATAATCTCCTACCCTAGGGGGTATGAACCTAAGATCTATAGGGTCTGTGTCAGTGATTGCCATATTCATAGAGCTGAGTTTCTCAAAAACTGTTGCGCTATTGTTCCATGCGATAGTCCCCCCTAACCCCCTCCCCCCCCCCCACCCCCCCTCCCCCCGCATCCTCACCACCTCCGATCTCAGCATGCTCAGATGCCATATGTAAAAAATAAATCTAATTATTTGGATCTGCTGCATAACTGTCGAGGTGTGCCCACGGTATCATTGCGTCTCTATTGCGAAGGTAAAGTGTTAAATCTGATAAGGGCGCTAACACATCGGTGCAGATTTTAAAGGATCGATTGGCAGGTTTCACATCCGCATAACCTAAATCGGCACCCTTTTCTGTGATGTTACAGAGTGCTTTTGAATATTCATTGTGTAATGTTCTGTGGTAAACTGTGTCTACAGATGCAGATATTTCTCACATTTTTCTTGGAACATTTGTGCTACCCGAGGTGATTATTTGATGAGAACGCACGATAGCTGGGTGCGCTTTGTCCCGCTTTGTTGAAATGCACAATGTTAGGAATAAATGGACCTTGGGAAATGAACTGAATTTAATTAATTTAATTGAATCAAATTGATCTTGATCTTTTCAACGCGATCTCACTTATTTTACTGTGCGCTAACAAAGATGTTATTAATGTAAAGTCAATGATGTCAAAGTCGTCAACAACTTGTGACGGAGTCTTCTTTCTCTCTGGTCCGATCGCAGGGCTCTGAAACATCTGCGGTGTCTCTCTCCCCTGGCACAATGCAAGGCTTCTTGGTGACAAAGACATTCTCCTGTGAGACCCACTGGCTATAGTGGGGGGGGGGG
>JAODOY010000017.1:450294-511319 GCA_025399855.1 Forbesichthys papilliferus | reverse complement strand
GGATGGGTGGGGGGTGGGGGGGGGGCTTGGGGAGCCGAGGAGAGATGGAGAAACATGGTCGGAGGCAGGGAAACATAAATATGTGAATATGTAGTGAGTCAGTGGACGTGCACGCGCGCGGGGGGGGGGGGGGGGTGTTATGGGTAGTAAGGGAATTTAAGTAATCACAGGACTCACCCTAGTATGGGCTGAATGTGCGACACACTAGACAGTAAAATGACAATTGCGGAGAAACTTATTTTTGTGCGTGCGTGTGTGTCCCATATTGTTGATAAATTGTGTCGCGTGAACACAACAATGTCTACATGCATGTGTTGCACGTGTGCGCGCACACGGACACGCGCGCACGTAAGGAAGGTGTTGTTGCCTAGTGTCACAACAAGAGGCAATAACGCTGAATGTGTTAAAGCTCTGCGTGGTGAGGGGGGGAACAAAACCAATCTCTGTGTCTCAGCTGGACCCCCTCCCCCCCCCCAACCGGGCAACACCGCTGTGCCAGACGTCGCACATGAAAACACCCCTTCGCCGCACGCGACGGGCCGCGATGATATGCAAATGTATGCAAGAAATTCTGCGGAAAAACATAAGCAAATTACAGAAGCAAATTGAATTGTTAGAATCGTGAATAATTACAGCACAATTTCTGGAACTTTTTACTCGTTTTCTGAAGTGAATCAACAGTTGGGAACCCAACAGTGGAAAACCCAACTGTCACAACAAACAACATGTACGTGACACAGGAATCGCTGTTTTCTCCACTGTCGCCCAGTTCATCTAGACACTATACAGTAGGGATTCACCAGCTCTGCAGATTATCTTTGTCAAATGCCTAAGATCAACTCCCTCACGAGACATGACCTATTTGGTTCAACCCTGTAACCGCGGGACATAAACGACTTTCAGCAATGTGTCTGACTTTTATTCTTGTCTTTTCTGAGTAAGCTACCAAGACACTGAAAGCAGTAAGCTAAATAATGGGGTTATAGAATATGTTATAGAAGAATATGTTTTTAAATAAAACATTTGTGTGTGTTTACCTGGTGAACATTCCAGAAAATCTGGACATATACAAAAATGAAGACTTGTGTAAACCAAGGTAGATCAGGTAAAATAAATGTGTTTTCACAGTAATTAGACTAGCTACCTGACGTTATTCTGCGCCTTTAAAAGCAATGGTCCTGGAGGAGGCAGTGTAACATCACTACTAGCCTTCACACACACACACACACACACACACACACACACCTCCCCAAACGATGAACCAGCCAGCGGGCTAACTCGCAGCTTTGATGCTGTGATCGCCATGGTTTCTTCCCCTCACCTCCCGGTTCAAAACCAAGAGGAGAGCAGAAGATGGAGGAAAAAAAAAAAGCGAGGGAGCGGTAAAACGACACAAAAATAAATAAATAAAAAGACGCAGATGATCGGTGGATCATATAAAGGAGATTAGAGGAACCTTTGGTGACGTGGACCAGGCAAGTAGAAATGTCAGTAAAAAATGAGTGAGAAAAGAGGGGGAGAGAGAAGATATATAGATATATACACACATATACACAGAGAGAGAGAGAGAGAGAGAGAGAGAGAGAGAGAGAGAGGGGAATGGGAGAGGGGTAAGGGGAGAACTGCAATGGCTGTTGTTATTGTGTTTGATGTAGTGCTTGACAGGAGAGAGGGAGAGAGGGTGTGGGGGGGGGGGGGTAGTTCAGAAGGCCTTGTGTAGTATGTAGAGGCAGTAGCAGAGAGGGTTCATTTAAATGCATGCTCACTCAGGGTACCCATACAGAGTGGGTGTCTGCTGAGAATTCATCATTGGCCTCGCCGATAAAGCTTGCAGGGCCTCTTATGGAGGGGGGAGGGCGGGGGAGGTTAGACGAGACAGATCACTCTCTCGAGGTGAGATTGCCCGCCGTGGACGGACACTTGTTATGCAGAAGTACACAACGCGCGCGCAGATTGGCGAGGGCGCTGTCTCGGACCGGTAACGCGCCAGCCGAGCCCTTTCGTCCGCCATTCTGACGCTTCTCCCTGGTCCAATGTGCAGCTCTGCGTGGAGAGCATCCATTGCGGTCCGTGTAATGTGTGACCCGATAAAAACATGAACACCTCTCCCTCATTAGCTCTGCCCCACACATTGGAAACACACTGCGGAGGCTAGGAGAGCGCTGTGTACTGCGATCCGCGCCACTTTGTTTGTGTGCCCTTACTGTACTGAGCTAGAGCCATGTAGACACACCTCATTATTTGGCGAATTTGCCAATAAAGTGTGCAAGCTTGCAATCGCTGATTGTACCTTTAACTATACACCCAGAGCTCTCCATGTTGTGTGCGTGAGTGACGACTCAATAAGCCAAAGCCCGTGCGCGCAGGCCTGCGGTGCTATTTTAGCTAGGCAGACATGCAAATGGTCCGTTGCAAACTTGCAGAGGACAGCAAACTGCCTACATCCACGGGAACCAATCACATCAAGGCGTCAGTTATGGCGCCCCAACAGGTGCGGCGAACCTGACCCCAGGAGAGGCAAGAGGTTGTCGATCAACGACGGGTCTAAACACGCCCCTCCACACACATTCCTGATGTCGGCCCACAGATGCTGGCTGACCTAAAGAGGGCTGCCGTATTGACAGAAAGCTATATCTCACAGATGAAGCTTTAGCTTAGAGGCACATTCATATTGAGCTTAGAGGTAGCTGTGTGTGTGCGTGCGTGTGTGTGTGCGTGCGTGCGTGCGTGCGTGCGTGCGTGCGTGCCCTCAAGTCAACGTTTGTTTACTCATCTCTGGATAGTTTATTTTTACAATTACACAATCAAATGTGACATTCCAAGGAACATCTGTCATCACGTCACTGAGACACTTTAAACAGGTTAATGATATTACCTGATATACGGATATTTAGAAGAGCGGCCTTGGGAAAGATGGAGATGCTGCGCTACGTGCCTGCGGACGATTCGCTCCTCAAACCTCTGTTGTGGCTGCGGACGCTCAAGTGGGTCCATCCCAGGCCACCTGGCTGAGCACAGCCAATCAGAGCTCCTCTGCTCGTCGGCTCTCTCTCTCTCTCCGCTCACCTCTCGGTCTCTCTCTTTCTGCCGTGCTCACTGTAACGGAAAATCTAAACTAATCAGAAAATCGTCTTCCATCTGGTTCCACTCCAATCTCCTTAAAAGTTGGTCTGTTGTTGTTGTTGTTGTTGTTGTTGTTCCCGCCCCTTCCCCACGGCCTCCCCACCACCATCTCCGATGACAGACAGGGAAACTTTTTTTGGGGGGATGTTAGGGGAAAGGTGTGTGTGTGTGTGGGGGGGGGGGGGGGTGTCGGGAGGTGTGGTGGGTGATGGCGGAGTGGGCTGCAATTAGCACGCCGCTAATGAACTCCCTCTCATTACAGCGGAGAATCAACAGGCCTGCGCTAATTACGGTTAGCAGGACAGACTCGGCTCCCCCGCGGCGTCCGGGAGCTCAAGGTCCCACTGGAGGTGGATCTACTAGCAGCCACAGGTGCTGCACAGGCATCCACGGGTGGGGTTCCCACACACACACGCATGTACACACGCACGCACACACGCGCACAAATACACGCACACAAGCACACACATGCGCATCACACACACAAACATGGGGTTTACGTATGTGTCTGCGTGAATGTGCTCATTCATGAAAAAAACACTGCACGAGTCAACTATAAACGAGCACGTGCACCGGACACACACACACAGTTGACGTGTGTGCTTGTGCATGAAGTAAACACTGCACAAGTCACGATTCTTCCATCTACCTCATGTATAATCTTAACTCGTGCATTGTTTATATTTCATGCACAAGAACACACACACACACACACACACACACACACACAGTACCTGTCTAGTATTGCATGGACAACTCCACCACACAGTAGTCTGTGTGTTGGAGTGGTTGGTTAGACACAGTAGATAGCAGTGATATAGCAGTCCACTTTTCATGTACTTGTTATGCATCTGTTGCTCTTCGCATGCTACATTATAGACACCAGTGTGTTCCTTTGAAACACAATGAAAAAAAAGTCTGCATTTTAGTGAGGCAAACACCAGAAACTGTGTCTGACCACAGCAAGAGCCATAAGGACGCACCAAGCTATGTAGTAACCTCTCTCCCCCTCCCACACACACACACTCCTTCCATAACTTAAGCAGAGATCAGTGGCTAACACTCTTAATCCCAAGGGGGTGCTTTCTGAGCTGTAATTTAAAAATAGCGTTTTAATAACACACCACTGCTACAGTACATTAATCTCAGAATTAATTATCTACCCCACCCCCAGCCTATTTGCTTGCAAGAGGCTCTGCTGCATATCTTCTGTTTTAGTTGTATTTATTCCATGAGCGAGTGGATAAAGAGATGCATGGGGAGTGCCTGGTACTCTAATTATGCAGTTGCAAGTATATAACTGCAGTGTATATGTATGTGAACCCCGGTGTGTGAATTAAATGGTCAGCACAGTAGGGAAGTCTTGGTTAAATTAGATCCGGGCCATATTATGCAACTTAAATGAGTTACAATTAAATTATACGAATGCTAAATAATTGTACATGCATTGTATCAAACATATGAGGTATTAAGAGAATAACCGCTTGTTCCTTTACATTTTATGCACACACAAATACACACACACACACACACAAAAAAAGGTTTTAATCAAACGTCACTCCTGGCGATAGAAATTCAATTCCGAAGAGAAATTAAAGAGTATAAAATGACTGCGAGCCAGACTTAAAGCCACCACAAATATTCAAAAACAATATTAAACTGCGCTAAATAAAATATGAGCCTTCTTTGGCAATATAGCATCCCGGCGTCAGGGGACGTGGGCACTTTAAATGCAAGTTAATGAAACACAAGAATCATGTTCGAAGCAATAGCAATCACCTGGCGTTTGTCAAAGGGTGATGATAGCCATGCTCAGCCCCGTGGCAGGAGCTTCAGGCTGACACGAGATTCAGACGAGTATTAGCACTGATTAGCGCTGTGTGCCATGATTGGTAATAAAAAGAAAAAGGGAAATCTTCCCTGTTGTCTACTTCTTGTGCTTCAATACGCGGGTCCCCCCTTCCCCCCCTTCTCGATTGACTGGCTGACCTCTATTGTCAAAACCCCGAAGTTGACAGCAATCTACACACACACACACACACACAGTACATCGCCGTGGATGTTCTCGGCTGAATCACGTCATAGCTCCGTACGCTATAGCTGAACGCTGCAACGAGTGCCCCCGGGTCTGTGTATCGCAGATAACCTTTACAAGGAGGTGCGTTCCACGCCTCTGAGCTCCCTGCTCATTCAGCTATCAAAGTAATGCATCTGAACATGCTCAAATTCACCAGCAGCAGAGACAGACAGACAGACAGACAGACAGACAGACAGCACAAGGCATAACATGATTGATGCTGGTGGTTTAACATTAGAGGCCATCTCAGATGTAGTGGAGGCATTTTAATCTGTCCAGAGCAGTAGATGAGGCCATAGTGGTATCCTTTTGGGTTTCAGGGCAAGCGTTTGGTTTTTCCAACTATACTCATAGTGTCAAAGGAGAAATAACATTATGTAATGCTGTGCATATGCTGCTCTAATATCTCCTATGAATCTCTCTTGCTATATGTGAGTCTGCCTAACCTTTGTCTGTCTGAGAAATATTTTATGCACACGCACGCGCTCCACGCCCGCCCGCCCACACACACACACACACACACACACACAATACAATTAACATTTGATTGAATTATGAAACATACAGTACACGACTTGGAACCAAACCATGAACAAATTAGACATTTTCCTTGTTTGTGACATGACTCCTCAGATTTTTGTGTCTCCTACATGACATCCTATTAATTTTGTTTATATCGAGGCAGGTGGTTGTCAGTAAAAGTCATTTCGTCAATCAATTTTGTTCGGACGGACTATTTTTCAGATGAAAAAATAAGTTGCTAATTTTGTCAGTGCTCTTTCTAGACACTGCAGGTTTAATTGCTAATTGTTAACCGGGAATGAATACATTTGCATATTAATTAGTTAGTCCATTTGCATTTTTAATTTGCTGCCTTCAAAGGGGGTGAGATAAAAGGTCGCACAATTCTGAATAATTTAAATAATTTATGCTCCATTGGTGAAAAGAAGCTGAACAGTGAAGTGTTCTGCGGATATTAACCCCTGAGAGCTTTTACCGAATAAAGCACTCCAAAAATTGTTTTAACAAATCTAATTAAACGGAAAAAGGCCTGAACACGCGTGCCACCCTGAGCTCTATAGGTGCTGGAGTATGTCCTCTGGACACGGGGAAGGGAAAAAAATGCTCACGGGAGAGTGATAGCGAGACCATGGGTATGGAGAATGAGACTTCCAGCCTTCCACGCAGATATGGAGGCCTCTTTCGGTCCCGTTATCGCCCAGATTGATCAAATACACCTACAGGAATGCTGATGGAGCCTGTGCGGTAGTTGCCGGCGAAAGTAATTTTCTCTGAAGTTAAGCCGCTCTTTGCCGCGTGCGTCCTATTTGTAAGCCGCCGAAGAGACACTTCTCTCTCTCTGTCTCTCTCGCAGATCCTCGAAAGTAACTATGCAAAGTTCAACTAGACATTTTTTTATCCCCCAGCCCAATTAATCTACTACAAATAACGTTAGATCACTTCGAAAGTCAACATATCAAATGGCAGACTTTACAGACGGCTTGTGGCTTGATAAAAATAAAAATCAAATAAAAATCATAATAATACTGCATCAGTATTCCCTTCCTCCCTCCAAAGTACTGAAGTGTCCATTTAAAAAAAGAAATAATACCATTTCCATTTCGTGGGTGCAGGGAGCTGATATTTTCTCCCACATCTTACACCAGGTCCTGACTGCATTGTACAACTGTCTCTCTGTGCCTTTGTCCCAGTGATCTTAATTACAGTCCCTGGGCCCAGAGCAGATCGGCCCATTTAAATCAGAACACATCCAGCTTCCATTATAGGCTTGGCATTTGGTCTTTGTGCCCATACTCTTAAATTACATGCTGCCAATCCTGGTGGGCACAGGCAAGATGAGGCATGGAGGATGGGTGAGAGATGAGGTGAAAGAAGGGGGTGGAGGGGGAGGGTGGGGAGACGGGGAGCTTAGGTTGTGGTGGTGGGGGGGAGGGGGGGTTCACGGTCTGCTCTCTGCTCTCACCGACAGATACCCCCCCCCCCCTTCCTTATCGCCAGATAACTTATGTAAAGTAGCAGATGAAACCCATTCCCATTCATGTCGGCCTGATTGTCAGAATAAGCTTGCATTCCTTTGAAAAGTGATTGACCGTCTGAAAGGGTACAAATTAGGGGCCTGTTCGTCTTTTCTTCTCCGGTCGTAGGGCTTATTTGCGGCAGATTCACCCAGGCCCAAAATTAAGTGAACTCAGGCAGGGATGAATGGTGAAGCTCTGATTGAATAATTGATTTCCTTTGTGTGGCCTGTGTTTAAGAGGGATAACTAGACATCCTTTGGAGTGTAATGATTGTAATTACTGTGATGACTGGTCATGTCAAATATGACACAGAAAAGGACTGTTATTAACCTTTATTTTACAGCAAAAAAGAAAAAACTTACCCGATATCCTCCGGTCTTCTGCCGTTTGTGTATGGCTTTCACCTCTGGTGGAGGCTAGGCTGCCGTAGGTTGAATGCATGGATGAACCCGTTCCCGGCATCTCCACTTCTGGTCCATGGTAGGTATTTGGGTAATTGACTGTGCAATCAGAGTCACTGATGTGTCAATGACTCACTCACTAGCAAGCCTTGGGGTAAGTCTTGAAGTACAATGTGTTATAGCTCCAGAATTGAACGTGTAAGATCGGAGTTACGGCCTGGTTTATGCTATCTGTCAGTTTCTCATATGCCTTGACCTCTGGAGGAGCAGCAGGGCCGGGATTGCGATTTAACACACTTTACTTGTTGGAAGGGCTGCTGCGAAGCGGAGATTTATCAGCTGGCGATCCGATACAGTCTGCTGAGGTTTCCCAGACGTGTGCGCCATGTGAATCGAGGGTAGTACCAGCATCCACCGGTACCTGTCAAACACACCAGCGCCCACACAGCCAAACAGCATTTTGGCTGTCCACGGCCATTAGAAGAGCCCTGGCCCTCATTTGATTATTTACTTATATATTAATTATCAAGCTTCTGCAGAGATTGCAGGTCTGCAAACGACTCATTCTTTTGAGTCAGGTTGTAGTCTCAGCCTCTTCCGTTCATGATTAATACGCCTGATACATATACTCCTGTAAGCTCGACGTGGGAATCTCGGGAAGTAATACTCTCGATATCCATTGGCTGTTCGTCACTCACAGGTATGTCTCCGTAATTTTAGTTTTCCTCATTGCAAGTTGAACATGACTTGGTAACCGGGTTACGTAGTTGGTTATTGTGCTTGTCAATCAAAATACATCCCTTGTCAAATAGACACAGTTAGACAGCGCTGTGTCCCAGACTTTATATGTAAAGGCTGGCTCTGCGAGACTAAGTGTGTTGGAGCAGGGAGACATCTGAAACATGCAGGGCAGGGGTCCCCAGGACCAGGATTGGGAAGCACTCCCTGCGTTCAGGATTGTGAAACGTTTTGCTACACGTTCAATGAATGCGAACTGCAGTGGGCTGAACGCCAGGTTACAAAACAGGGAGAAGATGGGCTGTAGTAGGTAGAACATTCACATGGCTAACAAGAACCAAAGCAATCTGTTTTACTGTTGTAGATTGCTGTATCAATGCACGATGGACCACCTGTCGGTGCATAGCCACTTAATAAACCTCTTCCCATTGAAAGATACGTCCACATTGGTTGTGTGAAGATATTGCGATTTTATATTTCACGCATTCTATATCAGAATGAAACTGCATATATTTAAGATGACAAATACTCAAACTACTACAACAGGTTCCAAATATGTGACTACACGCTACATTTACAGTCTGGAAACCCTGTTCACATTAGGACTTTCACAGCCACCTTGCTGGCGGACCAGTCAGGGTGGGTTAAGTGAGATAACATTGAGGTTAAGCGTGATTTGAAATGGTGGCATAGAGCTAGATGACGCGATCAAAACAGCTGTAGCAACGCCAAATAATTAAAGGCTGTTCAATAGTTTAGAAATGAACCAGGAGGTCTACACACATGTAGAAGGAGATGACTTAACACTTCCTAAAGGATTGTTGCCAGACCCTATTCACAAAGTGCGGCTAATTCCCCCAACATAGCGTCAATGACCGGTACCCACCTCACCTCACAACAAAGACCGCAGTCCTCACAAACCTCCATGTACTGTATATCTGCTGAGTCGGATTGCATGCCTTGCCATCTGTGGAGATGACCGCAAACCTCATTTGCATACGAAGGCCTTAATTAGGTAGCTCAAGCGTACTGCGGGGTTGAGTGTGAAGAGCCATCAGGAATTCAGCTGGTATTGTACATAATCAAGGTAGCAAAACATGGTGACGATTAGCTGCACAAGGCACAACGATTGTTTTATTTTAGAAACATCGTGCAAATATGCTGTGGCAAAGTCAGTGTTTGCTCAATATAAAAGCACTTCATGGTCAGGTGTGAGGCCACATGCCAGACAGCAAATGATTGACAGTTACAAAAATATCACAGGTAAATATATTTTATTCACTTGTACTACGTGTGTGAGGAATCATGTGTAAAGTAGATCTTGTGGATGTTGCTCTATAGTACATATGGAGATGATCACTTCATTGTGCCTTATTAGAGGAAAGCCAGACAATTAGGCTAGAAATACGTTTAGTTGAAACTGTCTTTTCAGGCATAACACACGCACACACACGCTCTTTATCTGGTCCATTGCAGGGTGTATAATCTAAAATATGTCCTTTTTAATAAAGGCATCAAGCAAAACAAATTAGGTAGCCATATTCGGGTTATTGCTACTCTGCCATCCTGCTATTTGTGTTCCGTAATGACTTTCTAATTCCTCATCAGTGGGTAGCTAGCCTCCGCGCCAGGCAGACACAGGCTAGTTGTCCTGGCAGGGAGCCATTCTGGGCATCAACGTTTGGCACAGGTGCTCCTGCATGCTTATGGTGTGTGTGTGTGTGTGTGTTTGTGTGTGTGGTAGCCCACAATTACACCATTTAAGTTGCTTTAAAATTAGTTCTGTGCCAATAGTTCAAAGTTGTCCCCTGTCTCTCCCCCCTCGTTCCCCCTCCCTCCCCCCGTTCACCTTCTCATCCTGGCCCCAGAAAGAAGAAACGCTCAAATTCTATGAAGAAAATTGAGCAATCCTAAATCATGCAACCTTCACATTGGCACATAGCGCATAAACAAACCCTGAACAAAATAAACCGCTTCATATGCCACGCGTTTGGAGCAGTACCAATACACATCTAACACTTGCGAGTGGCTGAATCACAGCACTAAGCTTCAAGCGTCAGCTGATACGTACCGAGGGCTCAATTAAGGTTATCTGGCGTACTTTCATGTTAGCATGCGCCACTTACATATCTGGCATGGTGGTGGATCTTGGGTTTGGAGAAATTAAGAGAAATGCTTTAATAGTGAATCACCATTTTACCATGGAATATATAGTATTTAAGAGACAAAACCAATATCGGTATTTGTGCATCCCCTCATAACATTAACCTTAAACGTATTGCTATGATTCATACATAATACCAAACACTGCTGCCAGGCATTAACATAACTAGAGCTGCTCAAATGGCTCTTCTCCAACTGCTGTGACACACACGAGCACAATTCAAGTTTGTGTGCGGCCATGACACTTCTCCTCCACACTGGTCAAATCACTCGGAGCAACGCTGCAGCACACGTCTCCCACGCTCGTCTGATCTCAAGTCGAGAACAGAGACAACACTTTCAAATCCATCCTCTGTCATCTCACAATGTGGCATCTCCCCCCCCCACCCTCTTTGAAGGAATGGAAGCATTGTTGCAGTTGCTCAGATGTGAAGAATCCTGCTTTTATCACCTGTTTTGGGCAAGGAGGAGGTGAGGGGGAGGTGAGGGAAGATATTTCTTTTTAACTAGGACCCACCAAAGAGGAACGTTGACAGCTGTGTGAAATGGATACCGCTGGGTTAAACTGGGGGAACTTTCAGCAAGGAGACCAAGATGGTTTAGAAGGATTCTCAAAAGGGACGTGGAGCAGAGGCAGACATAAGCGGTCCTTGTCAGTGCCGGTTTCACCTTGGGATAGCTGGCAGTTGAAGGAGAACTATCAGCGCTCTTGTACCTGTCAAAAATGAGGGTTTTCCAGGATACCCGTACGGGGTTTGCTTGTCCGTTTGATGTGCACGCATGCCATCTAAGGTTGCGAACGCAGTCAGGGTTTGCTCCTGCAATAGTTCATGTTAGTTCAGGAATTAAACCAGGGACGCATACAAGGCTTCTTTGCTCCGGGACGATTGCCGGGGTTAAAAATGTGTTTCACGGAGGAAATAAGACCCTATATCTCGTTATGAGGTACCTTGCATATCTCAAGCATCTGGACATAAAAACTGTTTTCAGCTGCTTATTTCCACATGCAATGCATTTGCTTGTCCATGAATTGTGCTTTGCTAAAGATTCACACTGTAAGTCGTGTCTGGAATTGCCCCCCCACCCCCCCGAGGTTCGGAAATTGGAGACACAGGACCGGACAAAGAACACACCTAATGCAGTGTCTGTGTTTTAACTTCGACCAGTCACTTTATCCGGCTGTGCCCCCTTCATGCAGTCTATAATAAACTACTACTAATAGATACAGGTTCAGCTCTGTCTTGACTTCACCCCGACGGTTGCAGTTCCAGTTCCACAGCGGGAGCAGAAGCTGTGGAACTGGGCCTCCCATTAATCCTTGGCACGCTGCCGGCTATACGACTACGAGACCCACGCTAGTTAAGTGGCCCGGGTGGGACAAGGCCCTCCGTCACTCACAGGGACGCGTGTCATAAACCCATTGTCTTGCCATCAATCGGGGGATATAAGCACCCCTGTAGCAGATGGAGGCCCAGCAGGTGGACAAGAGTGCATGCCCTAGGCCGCCCACCCCACAACGCAACGCACATTGCCGGGCTAAGAGGGGCCACGACTCCAGAGGAGCCCCCCCGTGCCATAGGTCGGACCTCCCACTGATGCCCCTCTGGATGTAGTCCTAATGTTGGCCGTGATTAATTGGAGGGATTTGCAGGAGAGCCATCACTGCCATGTATGAACATGGGCTTACTATGAGAGGGCCTACATGGGAAGGCGGGGGTTGTAGCAATAGAAGAACAGGGGAAAATCAATGCTGTAAATGCAGATCGTCCTGGCTCCGAATATTGACAGCAAGTATGACGCTCCAAAGTCACGACTGCATTTTGCAGTAAACATACTGGGTTCTAGCATGGATGGGGTGATAAACATCCCTCTTACAATATTTAAGGGGGGGGGGAAGAGATGATACACACATACGGCTTGGTACAGATCAAGGTGTCTTGCATTCCCTGAACGGGGATCTGTAATGATATTCATAAGAAGACCACCTGCTGAGGGCACAGGAAATACTGTTCCTTAGCAACAACAGACAAGCTACGTCTTGGGAAATTTTGACCGGATTGGGATGCGAACAATACGGAAACCTTTAACTAGGCCATGTTATCAGACTGCTCCCTGGGCTGAATATACATGTCTCGACTGACAGAAGTCCCCCCGCCCCCCAACCTTCTCGTTGATGATGTATATATCAGAGATTTTATCTGGTTTTATTTCAAATGGTTCTGAACAATGCCAAGACTCAAATCGTGTGAAACTATATGCAACTTCAACACATGGTGCAATGTCCTTATTTTAATAATGAGGTAATAACGAGGTCTACTAGAATATTCTTTGCAATATTGTAGACCTTTATTTGTGGAAAAAAAGTACAATACTTCGTTCTTACAAATAAGCCTAAGAAAAAGTTGAACTGAAAGCACTGTAAGAACAACGCTTCATTGAAAAAGTGTCCTATACAGTTAGATTTATGCACCATAAGATGAGTGGTCTTAGTTTAGTAGCATTTAACGTATTCTACATGAGAAGCACAAACTATTCAGAAGCCAAACATGGTGATATGACAACAAAATATTGAAAAATGAACATCATATACAACTTTCAATACACTAAACCAAAAAGGCTTGTGTTGCAATTTTAAATATCAACCATTTGAACAGTCCTTCAGTTGCAATTATCTAATGACAACGCCACGAAAATAAAATAAACATGTTTTTGTTCACCAAACCTTTTCATACCACATTTCTTTTGGTGCAATTCAAATCACATTAATGCCACATTCAAAATCCATCAAGGCTAAAACGTACGTCTTATATTCCACACAAAGCATTATAATTTTTTATTCTTTTTTTCTGCTATTGTACAAGACAAGACACTGAAAGGTACTGTACAATGTATGTCTACTTAAAGGAAAGCCGTGAGTAACCTATACTCTTGACTCACATTCTTCTGCCACAATTGGGCACCCATTTGACATACTTGCAGTGTTTGTGAGACTATGATTGGATCTTCATGTTCATGAGAAGCCTGGAATAAGCGAGGTGAATCAAAGACAACGGTTATCTGAAACACCGCCTCGGTGCTTTCGAGTTTTCTAGTTTACTTTAAAAAAAAAAACAAAAGTAGGGAAACAAAAACTATTGAGTTCTGTAGGTGGCATGAACCTCATGATGTAAAATTAGCTTCAAGATGCTAGCAATAACTACACAACAAAACCCAGCTAGCTAACTTTGTTTTTATGAAGCGCAGCACACTGACTGGGGTTCTGGAGGACTGTAAGGATATTAAGCAAGACAGCAGCACGTGGTCCAAACATGGTCTGGTAATATAGTCTGTGCTATATTGTCCTAAATGTGAGCAGTATTTTTGGTCAGTTGTGTACTCAAACCTGAGCTAAATTCATTGACGGTACTGTGTGTGAGCGTGTGTGTACATTTTGGTACACCCAAAGTTTGAAACTTCTGCTATGACCCCCGTTCATCCAAAAAAAGGCATGTTTTCACTGATTAACTCTTGGTAGTTTTTCCCTGTAATAACTTGTTAAGTTATCAAAAACGTAAAGATCACCTAAAAAGATAACTTTGCAAATATCACGTTGACCCCAGAGATTAACAGATTAAAACAAAAATCTGGTAAAATATCATTAACAGTAGCAACAGAGACATCAAACTAAAACTTGTTTTTTTTTTGTTTACCTTTACAAAACTTTTTTTTTTTATATGTACACCATTGTAGATCACTTTGATGAAGACAGTAAAACATTTAGCAGAACCGCGCCACCATTTTCTGGTCTAAGAATCGACACAGTAAAAGAAAAAGGGGAAAAAAAACGAGAGCATCCACACTTTCACTACAGCTTGATCTGATACCATGGGACATAAACATGTGCTTCATGATTCTCCTTCTCTTGTACAGCCAGCCATTGGAGAAGAAACGCTCCTCTGAAAATAACCCTGCCTCTGAAAAATGTAGCTTTCAGTGATTAGATTAATCATCCACCACTCTAGATAGAAGGAAAAAAAAGAAGAAAAAATTATTTTAAAAAAAACGCCAAAGGAAGGTGCTCACTGCCCTCTGGTGGTGACTGCTGGGACTGCCAAAGTATATCCACATCCAGGAAAAAGGTAAAAATCAAGGAGACCCTCTGTTCATCTGTCCAGGAGTCTGTTATTTATACACCGGTCTGTCCATAAATCCCCCTCTGCCACAGAAGCAGGGGGAAGAAAAAGGGGTCTGAGGGGGAGGTAGGATGCTGTTTTTGTGGGATTTTACCTGCTGAGGCGAAGCTTGATGGAGTTCTTCACCACGTTAATGGGGTTGTTGGGCAGGAGGGGCACGTCAGACAGGTCAGCAGTGGTCAGCTTCTGGGAGGGCGTGATTAGAGAAACAGAATGAATCAAGGTCTTTGGCCCGCCATTAAAGCTGAAGTCGGTGGGATTTGAGAACTACATTTAAAAAAAGCACGAGGACACACTTAAGCCAGCGATATACTTGCTTTGAACTGCGCATACGCAAGATGGCTTACACCATGCTTATCGAACGCGTATCCCGCGCTCCTTTGGAGCGTAGCTTGTGCACGTCCTCAGGAATGAACGCTACGCGTACGCACGATGCAATAGAGCACACATGTAAATCAGGATGGGACACACAGATCAACAGCAGTCTCTGAACAAAGAACAACAATGGCGGGAAGTTTTAAAGAGAAGTTAGTAGAGCTGACATGTAGTTACCTAACATCTATATGATGTCTCCACTTTCCATGCTGCTGTTGTGGAAATACGGAGGTAAAGTCAAGGACAATATTCCGGTTTCGGCCAGGGATGATTCGACCATAATCTGCCCTCTACTGGATATATTTTAAATCCCCCAAGCACACGCAACGTACGCAGACGAGTATGTGACAGCCGATTGTCTATGTGTACGCCAGTGCTTAAACCAGGAGGTCCCGGAGCTCAGAGAGGATGCTGCTCCGGCAACTCGAGTGGGAGGAAATATGTCCCGAATAATACATATTGAGAGCCGAAGTCACATCCGCGTTATGGAACCGTAGTTTGGAAAAAATATGTATGGTAGTCAACGGCGATAATATAATTATTAATAGATCCCGTTTGAATTGTAACATGAAGTACACATATGATGTTTGTCTATTTAAAAGAAAATGGTTCAAGTCAAGAATGTTGCATTTTGTTGTGAAACTAACAGCTTTCGTCTCGCACAACACACGTCACCACAACAATGCTTTCTTCAGCTTGTGGACGGACATTAAATGGTTCTCGGACATGTTTAGATTGGATCTTCACAATATCATTGACGTGATAGAATAGTTTTATTTAGCTAGCAGGTACAGCTTTTATATTTGAGTCATCATACAACATTGTAATGGAACATTTAACTATGCAAATATACCTTAATTTGTTCGCCGTTTGCCTTTGCTTCTTGAGACACCTGTGGAAAGACCAAGACATACATTGGGAGTAATGAATACATTGGGATATACAGAACCAGGCCAGAGGCTTTTATCCAAAATCAATTTCAAATTTAACTGCACCCCACCTCTGAGCCTGACTCTGCCCACCACAACTTTGAAAAACATATCAAAGAGATGAGTGAGGGGAGGGGCTGAGAGGGGGAACCAGCCAGGTTCTGGGGTGATTTTTATCAGATATGACGTAGTTCTGTTTTCAGCCCATAACATGACGATTTTTATTTAAAAAAAAAAGGGAATTATGTCATTAACACCAGCATTGATGTGTCTCATCACAGGTAGATACAATGGACTTTGTTTACATCTTTTAAAAAAATTTTAAAAAATCATTTTAGGGTGCAGTTACACTTGAACTATTCGTACATTTGTCAATAGATGCATCAAAGTAACAAAAAAGGTAAAGGTGCTTTTATTGTCACAGACACACACGTTGCGAAACTTATCCTCTGCATTTAACCCGTTCCTCAAGGGAGCAGCTTGCAGTCGCTGTGCAGCCCACACGCACACAAACACGTATATAAACAAGTCATTTAAGAGAAAGAGGTCTACCTCTGTCAACCCTTCCACAGACATGTCCTTCTCCTGTGGCTCAGCAGTGACCTCCTATTGGGTAACAACACAAAAACTAATGTAAACAAATGGGACAATTTGGCACAATAGGCTTATGAATTAACTAGTTATCTGAATTAAATATTGGGGAAATGAGGAAAACGACATAGTGCATGCATATATATACACTTGTGTGTGTGTGTATTATATATTAGGGATGGGCACGAGCTCTAGAGTGCTCGTCTATGACAGCAATGCTTGATCATACTTTTCACGATAAATTTAAGAAGACGCAAATAAATTAATATCTTAATGTAATAGCGTACATTTAACAGAACATTTTACTGCAATTGCCGAGGTAGCCCGGTACCGAACAACTCACACCGCCATAGTTTGCAGTCTGACCAAACAGAAAGACAATTTGTTCTTTACTATCTGCCATTTTCAAGCATCAAGCAGTCAAAATGATCAAAAGTCGCATCCCTATTACACAGACACACACACAGTTTCTGTATTGGGATAGCAGACAGCAGTGGTTCACGTTATATTAAGCAAATGTATTTCCTACACAAATATTGGCATATAATTATGAAACATTTTCACATCCTCGCTGTCCTTTTCATCGCTTATAATAAATACTTAGGTAGGTTGGATGTTTGTTATTAGGTGCCAAGTCAAGACAAAACTCAATTAAACATGGCTGCATTAGTGCATGTTCTATCCAAGTAGACTGACTATTAGGGATGAATATTGACTGAAATAAGTCTACATTCAAGGTAAAACTGCAAAAAATAAACTACAGGTTCTAAGCTTATTTTATTGTATACATTTTTAATATTCAATCACTAAATGGTCATTCCCAATCCTCACACATCGCTTATCAAACTGTACCCCATCAGCGCTGATCTCAAACGCTGGTGTCCTCGCTGACGTGGGGGAAGAACCAGGTCCAGGGGTGTCTGGATGAGGAGGGGGGGTTCTTCCTTCTGGGGCCGAAAGCTGCATTAACACAAGCAGAAGGTAAACACACACACACCTTGTTTTAATCTACAGCAGAGGACTTTTTTTTTTTTAAGCAGCGCTTCACCTCGTCGGTTTTGAGCTTCTTAGCCGGCATCTCCGGCCGGCTGGCACTGGACCTTTTGGTACCCGTGGGAGTCAGAGGGGGCGTGCTGGGTGTTGGCTCGGCTCCCGGGGGTTCTGCTGCCATCTCTGCTGCCTTCACTGGAACCTCTATGGGAGCCACGGGGTTAGGTCCAGCAATGGCCCTAGTTTAGAAGCGCGCGCACACACACACACACACACTTTCAGCTCGCGAGATCAGAATGGTCTTCAGGGTCAGAAAACATTCACGGCAACTTCCAACAATGATGGATGGCTTCCCAGACGGACTTGTGTTGAACAATCAATCTGTGGCTTGTCAGGTTAACCTCTCTGTCCATTAGCACTACGTCACACATTACCCCTGTAAGTTCGACAGCACTTTCCAAAATTGAAAAGTGGGTTTTCATTGGCTGTTGTCACTCACAAAGTCTGCGTCTGTAATTCCGGTGCAACACTAGTGCAGTAGTCTACTTTATTTACCAATTTCAGTTGTTACGTGCTTTATAAGCACTAACAATAGCTTTATCAAACAGAACAACAGAGTCAAGTTGGTATGTTTCTCAACAAGTTCGTTCTGTATAACTTTAACTTCCAACTTTGTCATCGAGTTACGTAGTTTGTAGTTCGTAGGGTGCCGTTCGTAGGCGGATCTTGACGCAATTAGCCAGCGCTGGGTCCCAGACTTCATGTAAGTAAAGGCTAGCTCTGCGAGACTACCCCGTCCCCATTAAAATGCATTGCATTGCACCATCTTTGGTAATAACCCGATGTATGTTTGGTGGCACTGACTTACCCAATGGGACTGGGGGGAGGCCCCAACAATATGGCGACCTTAACAGGGGGAGAGCAGAGCACAGACGTGGGAGAGGGCACAGACATGCTGTTGTCGCTGTCGATCGACAGGTCCAGACTGCTGTCGTTTGATGGGCGGACGCCGTCTGTGGACTGCTGCAGGACACAAGGGGGCAGCAGAGAGCAGAACAGCTCATTAAATAAACACCACAACAAACATGAATCACGCAAATCGACATGGACTTTATTTATAAGAACATTAGTACCGGTAGTAAGTATTGGCTAAGACTATAATAATAATAATAATGATATATTATAACATATTATTCAGTAAAGTTACATAACAAATACATGAGCAAATAAACAAAACGATGTTAAACAGGTTAAAGGCATTCTGGAAAAGGTGATATCGATCTGGTAATAGTTACATCAGCCAAGATAGATCCACTACTACCTATAGATCCATTACTAATTACTTAAGGCGCCAGTTAAACGGCTAAACGTTATCTTATTGTTATTTGTTGCATTTGACCAATAACACAAGAAACCCATCATCCGGTAACGGTTGCACAGGAGATACAAAGGGTGATGAAGCTGCCTCGACCCCTCGAGACAATGCGTAAAAGGAATGGACGACGACGTACCTTTCTGCGTTTCAGGTTGGGCAGGAGTTGATGCAGCTGTCTCCGCTTCACGTGCATGGCGGATATCTTCATCTCCGGCTCAAACATCTTGCTGCTGATCGCCTGCCTGTAGACTGTACATGGAAGGTGCCAACACAAGAGAATTATTAACAGGGACAGAACGAGTTGTTCAAAAGAAGCTGCCCCCACAATGACGGAGCTGTGGTGCTCAACATTTTTGTGTTGTGTGCACGCTAATGGCAACAGTATAACAATGGCATACAATAAATACAGTATCTCACAAACGTGAGTACACCCCTCACATATTTGCAAATATGTGAGGGGTGTACTCACGATTGTGAGATACTGTATACACACACGCGCAAATAAACTAAATAAAATAAATAAAAAAGTTTCATTTGACTTTTGTTGCCAATATTTAGTTAAGTTTTTGGAAGATAATACTTTTTATTAAGTGACACTGACTTTTCATAGTAAAAAAAACGTCAAAATGGTTAACTCAAAAAAGAAATATTGAAAGAAAGAAAGTTGTTACTTTTATTCAGATGGACATAAAAAGAGGATTTTGCATCTGAACTCTTCATATTTTATACATATAAATAAAAACCTTTTAAAAACATTTGAACAAGAAAGTTCTCCTCACCAGTGTCTGTGAATGACTGGATGTCAAATGTCAGGTCAACATTCAGATTCTCCGAGCCCTCCAACTTCTTGAAGACTATCCCAATAACCCACATTGTGCTCAGGTCCTCTCTGCATCACACAGACAAACCAATTTCAATTGTCTGACAAGGAAGAACAACTTAACAGCAATAACATAACATTTTAAACAAGACTAACAGAGACCACACACACACACTCAGGCTGTCATGCGACTTAAGTCATCATTTACACTTGTGACAGCGTTACAAAGTGCATCTACTCACTTGTTGATTCCTTCTTTGGGGCCAGGGAAGGAGTGTGGGTTGACGTGGGCCAGTGTAATGAACTCATTCTTCTCCAGGTTTCCAACAAGTATCCGGATCTTGGATTCCACCAGGCCAACCCTGACGAAGCATACAAAACTATTAATGTCACACAAGAAATGCATTCAACAGGTTGAGAATGAAACAGCAGCATAGCCCTGTACTAGAAACCAGAATGGATAAGGGGAACTTTCACTCATACACACACACACACGCACTAACGAGCTTAAAGACATCATCACTCAATCCAGTTTCAATCAAACAAGAACCGCAAGAGGTGCCTTCGTGAAGTGTACTCACCATTCCAAGTGCTGCTTCTCTGACGGTGCGCTTGCTAGCAACACAATATAATGCCTTGGAACATAAAAAACAGAACAATGCTATTACACCATAAAGGCAGCGGACCTGGGTTCTCCCCACGACTGAAATCCAGATAGACATCCAGAAGTGATTGGACCCCCCCCCCCCATCCCGCCCTCAAAACATAAAGCTGCATGTACCCCACACATAAGGAAACTAGTCCATCAATCCCTTACTTTTACTGATTTCACAGGCTTGGATTTAGATTTTAATTAAGTTAAGGTTGCAAATGTTCAGGTGCTGGTAAAGAAAGCATTAAGACTGACAGCTTTCACTGGCATACTGAGCTTTTAAAAATATCAGCTATACCTAACTCACCCTGTCAAGGGAATGTTACAGAAGACTCTACACTTAAAGCAAAAACCTGTCCACATCTACTATTCACTTATCGAGCTTGTGAGCACACCAAAACGCTGCTCAAATATGTCTGCCTGTGCTAACACGCAAGAATTGTCACTTTAGGAAAAACGTCTTATCAGGCCATAAATGGAAATAAAAATACATTAAAAAAAAAAAAATACTCAGGCCAGAACAAACACATTTATTCAAGTAACACAATAAAACACATCCAAAGAAGAAAGGCTGAAACCCCAGGTGCTAAAGTATGCACTCAATTAAAGCATGGCTGCATTGGAGCCACATACACATCAGCCACATTGAGTTCTTCTAAACAAAAACTCTCAAGCGGCGCTGGAACGGACATTCCAGTTCCGATGCCATTTCTCCTCCTCTGCCCCAGCTCCGGAGAGGAACAGAGAACCTACGTGTCCAGAGTGCCTGGTTGGGCCGTGCCGGGGGTTGCTTAAGGCAGCAAGGCAACATGTTTTATGGCATTTTGGCATGTGAAGCCCTTTGAGATTGTTATGCGCTTATAAATGTATAGAAAACTGACTTGGCTTATGTTACTTAAAGTGGGCGATAAAAGGTTCACCTTGAATCAAAGCACCAGACTGAGTAAACCTTGAGAAAAGGGCCGGGGGGACTTGTCCACAGGCTTTCAAGTCAATAGTGTGTTACTGACGATGTGTAATGACAGCTTAAATATAAAACAATGGGTGTCCAATTCAATAATTAACAAACTTGAGCACATTACTCAGTATGTTAACCTGATTGTTGTGCTACATTAATATATCTAACCCACCTAACATAAGCATGTGACATTGCAAAACTCCCAAATAAACATGCTGATTTATGTCAGTTGACAATGCAGAAATACACTCAAAATTATAAATAAAGAATATAAAAAATTAGACTAATAAAAAATACATAGTGCAAATTGTGAACTAAATAGTTTTATTTTGAATTGAATACAATCAGATTAATTAAAAAAATGTACAGGGGAATTCAGGAGATTTTATATTTAATAGGAATGTTTACAACCAGGTACCTACCTTTAAGAAAAAACACAAAACATCAAATATAAACTAACAAGGCACAGTTGTGTGTATAACTGCCCCTAGACTCAGATTATAATTAAATCATTCTGAGAATTAAAAAAAAAAAAAAAAAAACGTGCTATGGCAGGAAATAAATTACAGTTTAAATAATATGACTAATATTCATTCAAAACTTTGAAAATAAACTGCCATAAATGTTTATAAGGGCCAAGCAGCGTTTGCTCATTATGAAAATATAAATCTTTATTGAAATATTGTAATCTCACCATGGGCATCCAACAGGATAAGCTGCTCAATACATACTTGTATTTCTGAAAGAAGTTTGGGGCTTCAAAAAGTTTCGACCAGTCAGCTTTCTTCTGCAATATTTCGTCTGTGATGGCAAGGCCTGCGAAACAATAACGGGAACGTGTTAAAAATTAGAGCGCCTTAGAAAAAGAAAGAAAAATCCATCCATTTTAGCTCACAGAATTCTTATACTTTTAATGCTTTATCAGAACTATAGCCATCAGTTTCAGTTCATTCTACAATTAATCAACTGAAACAGGAAAAGTTGTTTACCAATTAAGCAATGCCGACTAAATGCCTTTGCAAAAAGATCGAGCAGGAAATGTGTTATTGTGTCCCAATTTCACAGTTCATTGTCTTCAAGTTGCATTAAATTCACGTTGTAATTGTAAAGTTAATGAGCTATTAGGAGGGCCTTTATATGTGAACCCGTGGCGTTGTTAGGCCAATGTAAACAGACCCCGTTTGAATTCGTCCACCATCACGGCTCGGGTGGAGGCAGACACATTGTAGGTGGAGTTCTGCTGGGGATAAGCGGGGGTGATAATGGGCATCAAGTGGTAGCGATCACTGGGATTAACCTGGACACAGTTTGGAGTCTGTTACTGGACATTCCTACATCCACCCACACAGACAACAATGTGTAGAGACTAGAAATTAAATATGCATTTACTAAGAAGTCAGGTGGTGGAGCTGTGTCACAACGTTACATTTAACATGTACGAACACCAACGTCTACACACGAGACATTTACATTACTGGTTTCATTAGAAAGCAAGTGATTAGAATAGCAACAAAAAAGAAAGGCAAATTAACCCAACATAAAGAACATTTAGCTCAAAGTGTTTTCCATCTCTCAAAGTCCAAAGGGTCTTAGAGTGTGAGTTTAGCACTACATATATCTCTTGAGGCTTGGTTTGTCATTACCCTGGGATCCCAAACCGGAAGATTAAGGTTGCAGTCCTCTGGTTGCTTTAGCAACACAGGATTTGGCCATTCCCTGCAACAAAGAAAGGTCTCCATTCCAAAACAGCACCGCACTCAAATCTCAGAACAAATGTTTTTTTTAGAAACCCCACTTCCAATTCTATGCACCTGGGAGCACTCACCACTTGGAAAAGACCAGGAAAAACTTGTGCACGAGGGTCGAGGCCACAGCATTGGGGTACAGCTGGCACGTTCTGGCCACCAGCATGGCCCACGACACACCACCGAGGAAGCCCAGGATGTTAGAGTAAATGTTGCGTCCTTGGTAGTAGAAGAAAAGGTGGTGCATTATAGACTCAAACTAACGCAGCGCTCCGCATGCCAAATACATGTGGTCAAGTTCAAGGGTAGACTACCACTGCATAGACAGAGTGCAGCATAGTGTGGGCAACTATGCATTCACAGTGCATGTCATACACTGTCTCACCCTAGATGGCAGTAGTTACTATGGCAGCCACAGGTTCCTCTCTACTAGAAAGCATATGATTAACAAAACTTGTTTGGAATAGAGACCATACAAAAATACACTTGTTCATCTCAAATTTTTTTTATTACTATCTTTATGTATTTGTTTTTACGCCTCATTAATAATTTAGAAGTTAATTTGATTCCTAATGTATTTTCTTATGTTCCCTCTGTAAAGCAAATTGAGCTGCAATTCTATATGAAAAGTGCTATACAAATTCATTTTTGTATTTTTACTACCACCACCACCCTGGGAAAACAAATAAAAACAACCCATAAGTTCCCAATATCACAATAAGTCGATATTATTGACTGCATTTATATAGCGCTTTTCCAACCTACCAGCCACTCAAAGCGCTTTACAATATACACTCACATACAGCCAGTCTCTCACACAGTGGTGTAAGCCATGCAAGCTGCCATCTAACAACCGGGAGAAGTTAGGGTACGGCGTCTTGCTCAAGGACATCAACACTGTGTCAGGAGTTAGCACGGTTCAAAACAGCGACATCTCGATCACCTGTCGTCCCACTGCCATCCTATGACTTTTTGTATTTATTATTTTGAGTAAAAACGTGTGACATTGCGCAACAACGCAGGGATTTGTATTGTGGCCCGCAATTTCAAATCTGTGATCACTTTAATTTGACGCTCATCCATCTAACATGACATTCCTTCAACAGTGGGCGCAAGGTAGACCGTAAACACAAGCCACACAAAGTCACCATGGCAACGGGGAAAAAAGAAAAATGCAACAACATGCAGGTTTCTTTTGGCTTGAACCAATCTCTTGAGTTAAGGCCATACAGTATTCATGTGCCATTAGGAAGATTGCGTACAAAAAAACAACAATCCCTCAACTGACCTACAAGTGTGTATGTAGCAAATCAATTGCTACACACTCAACATGCTCAACATGCTCAACACGCTCAACACGCTCAACACGCTAGGGGGTTGAGGTTAATATGTTGATGAATAGGGGGGGGAAAAAAAACGGACAACTCACGTTTAGCCCAAAGTTTGACCGTTCTCAAAGTGAGCCTGAAGTTCTCTATATTGGGCACAAGGTGAAGTATCTCATCGGTTACTCGGCAGCCTGCAAAACACAAAGACAGTATACACAAAAATGTAAAGAGATATATTGTAAATGTGTTTATTGTGGCAGTTGCTTGAAATAAATATAAAATGTCAAATGAACCAAAAATGTTTTGGTCCACTAACTCCAGAGTTTAAATCAAATGACAGGGCTTACCATTGAGACTCCTTATGCAGCGTATGTCCAAGTTTCTAAGAAGTGCGTCGTTCCGAAGATCCAAATTTTCTGGAATGGTTTGTAATGCCAGCCGGGCAAAGAGTATGTCAATCTGAAATAAATAGATAAATAACATGAATAAAATGTATACAAAATGTTATAAAAATAAAAGCAAGGTGTAGCAGCGCAATTTTAATAACTAAAGATTCAAAAGTACCTCAATTCCATCAAATGACAATTTGATCACAGGGACAAATGCCTCCTCAACAGCCTAGACAAATATGAAACAAATACAACTGGTTAAAACAAGATGGAACAAATACCCCCAAAGTAGACACAACTAACTAAAAATAAGATTCAACAACAAACAAAAAAGGTCTGACCCGCAAGTCTTTAACCTCTTCTTGCTCCTTCATCTTTTCATAAAAAGAAGTAAAGAAGTCTGTTCTCTCAACATGCCGTGGTGCTACACAAAGGGCATCGATATCGGCACCTGTAAGAGGAATAAACAAAGCGTTGGTGTAATTGTAAAAAGAAGTAAGTGTTCTCTCAACATGCCGTGGTGCTACACAAAGGGCATCGATATCGGCACCTGTAAGAGGAATAAACAAAGCGTTTGTGTAATTGTAAAAAGAAGCTGCCAGGCTTATGAGCTCGTCTTAAAAACCAACAACTTGTTTCACTGCTTTTCGGTCTGCTGCTGACTATGAGGCACTTACCAATGCTGCTTTTAAAACTAACCTTAAACTGTTTAGTCTTATATTGTTTTAGGTTATTGATCAGTATATTATGCTGCTGTACCTGAGTAACAATTGTTCATTCCCTTGTGTTCCAACATGATGGAATGACAATAAACAAACAAATTGTGGCGTAAAAATATTGCATGCTACAAATAAAGATGTCAAACCGCCGGTATACCGTCTTCTAGAAAGCAAAGTAATGAACTTGGATTTACAGCAAATACACACCATTTCTAGATTAATGAATGGCATATTAAACTACTTCAAGCATTCTACAATGCATAAATAATCCAAGGCAATCTTAAAAGGTTGGTATATCCATTGTGATGGGCCTCCGAGGTACACGACTTACCCTTTGTGTGGACTCCTAAGCGATAGGAGCCAAAGGTGAATATCTTTCCTCCCACCGTTTCTGTTATAGATGGGGGTAAATTCTGAAAGCAGCAGCACAAATGGTCGTATTTAAATGACTGTTTGGGAATAAACTATATCATATACTAGTATTATCAATACTGCAGTGAATTCAATATTTGTCCCATTTAGTATTAAAAGCAGGGTCATTTCACAAACACCCCTCCATTCAACACCATAGGGTATTCCCTCAGAAGCTCTGCCCCACACATTACAAACACACTCAAGCCTAGGGCAGTGTTTTTGTGAGCGGTATTCGCCACTTTGTGTTCCCATTTACAGACCCAGGGCTGTGTAGATTTTTTTTTTTTCAGTACAGAGAACCACAAGATAGCAGAATGCGAGGAGATATTTGGTACATTTATTTGGTGAAAGTGTATGATCCTACTATCGCCAAGTATACATGTAATGTATACATTTACTGTCTTTTTGAACAAATAATATATTGAACTATGTTTACAGCCAATATTTGTGCCTCCATGTTAAAATGGCAGACAAATGGGATGAACAGAAACACACTTGCCTTTAGTTCACTAATCTCTTTGATCCAGTGACTGACCAGTGTGTTTAACTTGCCCAACACCAGTATCCTGTGAAGGAGAAAAGAAAACACAGGTTATATTCTACCGGTGTCACATGTATTATCATTTCATACAGCAACACTCTTCTCTATATAAATATATTGTATCAACTAGAATCAACTGGAGGCAGTCCATCAGCACAGCCTCCGTTCAAAGCTTGCACTGAAGTTATGACTTTTATAGCCCATATAAACTAGTTTTGAAGCATTGGGTTAGGACGTCATATATGACATTAACAAGTAATATTTAAAAAGCATGGCCCTATGCCACTAACAATAAAAGACAATGTAGGACAATGGCTTCAATTAAAAAGAAAAAAATATGCACGTTTCTTTAGAGTGATCTTATGTCAGTAAGTAAGCATCGTTGACTTTGACCTGCGCTGTAGCTCCAAATCCTCCTCAAACACCCCGTGTGGTTTTAATGTGTCTATCAGCTTCTGGGTCTGGATGAGGTCAGCCTCCTTGGCGATAGCCAAGCTGATGGGAGATGTGATCCCATAGTGCTTGGCCGCGGGAGGCTGGTTGTTGTTCGGGCTGAGGAGAGAGATGCCATGTTATGTATGGTACCATGATGATTTATGGGAGCCGGGCGGGGGTTAAAAGCATCGCGGGAAAGCAGTATCAAAACAAATGTCTGTACGAGATTTTCTCTAAAAAAATAAGAGATAAAGGGGGTCGATATCTGGTTCCACTGACACAGTGATAACCGAAATTGCATCCATAACAAGCAACAAACCCCGATATTGTCGAAATAACTACTTAGCACAAGACCAACAAACTGAAAACGCGTGGGAAGATAGCGGCATTACGGTACGGTAGCTCCAACGATGGCTTTACACGTTTTTGCGACCTTACGGTAGGTAACTTTTGACAGTAGTAGTACGGCAGTAAAGCTTTTTTTAATCAGATAATCAATGATTTTCTGTGATCCACGCTAGCTATGCATGGTAACGTACCAGGTGACCAATACACAAACACGACACGCTAATGTGAACTAGCTCATGCTAGCTGGTTGAGGCCCTAGCAATCGTGGCCTCCTATTCATCTCAACAAACTGTACAAAACGGTCGAAAAATGAAAAGACTTACAAAGGCATTGCGGAATTACCCGCTCCCGTATGTGGCTATCATCATCTCCTCTTTCTACGGGTCGTCGAAATGAAGCCCGTTATCGGGTTTCTAATATACTATTATTAGTTTATTTGGCGGCTTTTGTTTTCGCTAATGTTGTTCGTGTCTAGAAGGAATCGTCCTCTTCTTCCTTGGTTTATCGTCGCACCACAATTAGCTTTAAGCGGCATACCGCCGCCTACTGCACCGGCGTATGGCAAGTCGTTTTGACATGTATTCTCCAATATGTATCTATTTATTTAGATACTAGTATATATTCTTTAGATACTAGTATATACCATTAGTTAATAGTATCCATTCGAATAGTCACTATAATCTATTCTTTAGATTTTAGTATTTATTCGAATAGTTACTAGTCGAATAGTTACTAGTAGTCTATTCTAACTTTACATATCTATTCCAATAGTTACCTATTCCAATATTTACTAGTATATATTCGAATAGATACGAGTATCTATTTATTTATTTATTTATTTATTTATTTATAGATACGAGTATCTATTTAGGCACAATATAGGAATATCTTATAACCAACCAATAAGTAATATATATTTGAATAGTTACTAGTATTATTCTAATACTTACTAGTAATCATTTAATTCTTACTATTTTTTTTTTTTTACTTACTCAATAATACAGCTGATAATAGTTCAATTCAAAATGTTAGTTAGAATAGATACTAGTAAATATTTGAACATATTCTAGCATCTAAAGATAGGCCTAGTTCTAAATAATATACTACTAGTAAGTATTGGAATAGATACTATCTAAAGAATTAGACTAGATTGGAATAGTATTTTAGTCACTTTTGGAATAGTTACTAATCAGAAGCAAATTGGATATATCTGAATGGTAGAGGCCCATAGATTTCAATTGTAAAAATGTGCAATTTGTTACTGGCATCTATCTTTTTTTTCACAAAACATAATTGCACTGTCATTTTTATACATTTTTTAGCATGAGAAAAACGTTGGCCTATATTCATGTTTCTTTTTACAAATTTGTGATGCTTGAAAATACAAATTATTTAAATGTTAATTTACATATTTAGACCAGAACGGCGTAGATCTTCATCGCCCTCATCACATCCCTTGTCCTCGGAGGAAGATGGTCATCCACATTTTTCTGACATACAACTTCCACTACCCAAAAAACAATAATTGTCCAGAGAGCCCCTTCCAAAGAGCCCCTCCTCCCTTACCAATTATAAGACCTATGAGCCAAGAGAATGACATCAGTGTTGGTAAGTGTGACATACCAGGGATAAAAGTGTAAGGGGAAAATGTATACTCATTTTGTAATTTACGTTCAAGTCACACCAAACACTTCAGGCCCTCAATTGCAACAAAAGGCTCAATTGCAATTGAAGGCTCAACATCATAAGACATTTAAAATGTTACTAGTATCTAAATAACAGATACTAGTAATTTTTTTAATGTTTACTAGTGTCTTAACAATGGATACCAGTATCTAATATGTAGGTCTCCTAGTAAAGCTTGGAGAATAAAAGTCAAAACGGTTTGCCATACCAGTACCGGCGTGTGCCGGTCATGACTACATAACAATAGCATATTTTTCATACCAAAATTGTAGTTAATATCACATCTTTCTTTCTGTGGTTAAACATATATTAAGCATAATCACTATGAAAGTCTGGAATAATGAAATACGGTTGTTGCGCCCCCTATTGTTCCGGAACGTGTAATGTCGTAACGTTTGTTTTCCCTGGGCCACCTACGTGCAGGAGAGCTGCACAATGGGTTTGTTTTGGTCCTCACAGCCAACGCAGAAGACTTACAATGGATATCATTCTACAGTAGCTCTGTAAGACACGATTTATTTTTATTTAATTTGCATTTGAACATAACCACGATCTACACCGTACTGTGAACAAATGTGCTAATGATTGTGTGTGTGCATTTGTTATCTTGTGTCGAGCATCAGGAGCTAACTACCGTAGCCTAGAGAGATACCATAGCAACATTACAAGTTAACGAAATGGGCTTGATCTTGCAATTGCAACCAAGCATAACATTGTCCCTCATATATAAGCAATTCGTTTATTAACTGAATGCGGATGACACTGTTGTTTAATCGATTGGCTGACAGTCTGACAGTGTGTCTTTTTGACACTAAACGATGACATTCAAGTGATGTGAGCTTCAATGTAATTTATATTTATTATGTCTTGGGTGGTCTTTTGAAAATAAACTACTCAGACAGCTGTATATGTGTATAAAATGTGTATAATTTTTATTACAAAATATAACTTGTTCTAATTATTGTTTTGGTTGGCTTGTGCAATTAACACATTTATATTGGCAAAGTAGACATGCATAAAATAATTCAAATAGTATTTTTATGTATGTTTACATTTCCTACTTAAAGCATATTACAGTCACAGCAGTAAATGTTTTCTGTTGAACCTAAAATATAAACAAACCAAAAACACTCTTGAATCTTAAAGTTTACCAGTTGTAAAAATGTCTCTATTCTGCATTATTTATATTTCTCAGTTTTATTACTTGATTACGGTAAAATCAGACGTCATGTCAACCACTCACGTGCGTCAGTAGTAGTCATTGTAAGACCCTTACTGTACATTTTCTAACCCTGTAACAGGACGCCCGTGACCAGAGCTTAGAGACATGGAGGCCTGTTTTGGCACTGTGGTGTTCAGCTCCAACTTTGACTCAGGGAATCTTGCCCATGTGGAAAAAGTTGAGAGGGGCAACTCTTCCCCTTCGGAAGGCTTCCCTGCTGGAACCAACCCTCCAGGGCCCAGCCCTGTGCCCGACTACGAGTTCAACGTATGGACGCGGCCAGATTGTTCTGGTACCGAGCACGAGAATGGAAACAGGTATGAGGGTTAACACAAAACCTGACCCCCCAGAAATCTTGATGCTTCAGCGTGGGATGGGGTTCATGCTGTATGCTAATAGAGCATTGTGTGAATGGAGGTGTAGCCGGGGTCCGTCCCACCTGTCTCTCCACTCTCTGTGTAGAGAGTGGACGCTATACAAGGCACGGCAAAACCCAATGGTCTCCGGCGTATGAGTCGCCAGAGAATCCTTTTGAGGTGTTGGAGAGTGAGCTATAACCCTGCATTAACTAGCCGACAACCGCTACAGAAAAAACTAGATTTTAGAGTTTTTGAACTACATTTTTTTATGTTATATTTTATAATAGCTTTAAATATAGCAGAAAGTATATTGTTAGAATCAACATGATTGCATTATGAATACATTTAAAACAGCATGGAAAAATAAGTGCCCAGGCTATACAAATACCCCCCCAAACAAAAATATATGTTTGAATTTTGCAAGAAATTGAACTACATTATATCTTTGTGCTTTCCACTCAGAGACTCAGTATAGAGCTGTGTTACTTATGGGAAGCAATGACTCCTGTTTCAGGTCATGGTTTTACTTCAGTGTTCGCGGTGCTCTACCTGGGAAGCTGCTGAAGGTCAACGTGATGAATATGAACAAGCAGAGCAAGCTGTACAGTCAGGGCATGGCTCCCCTCGTGCGAACACTGCCGGGCAAAACCCGTTGGGAGAGGGTCCGGGACAGACCCACCTTTGAGGTAAGTAGACAGGAGCGGTGTGCCATTGTGGAGTTAACATAAAGAAGGAAGATTCACCAGGCAGATGTCTGTAGCAGAACTTCAAACTTCAATCATTTATTGGACCGCCGTTATGACAAAAAATATGCATGACGCAGCTAGATGTGTTCTCCAGGTCAGAGAGCCAATCTTACCTCGGGCCTCGCATCAAGTCGTGCCTGGAAATTCAAATCTCTGCTGAGGCACAAACCCAGGCTTCACTGCTGATGCAGCTCACTAAAGACTATATACACATATCATAAAACTCCGGCCCTAGTCGAGAATGAACGATGCCATGACACAAAATGAATACCTATCAGGTGTTTTTCCTCTTTAACCGATTAGCCCAGAACAGACATGCTGATACAACATGAATATGATACCAATCTATTGAATGTTTGTCAAATGAAATTCCGAATCCTATAAGGCTGAGAAGGCGAGATTAGTCACCAATGATGTAGAGGAATAGGGTCAATAAAAACATCTCCACAGCCATCCACCGCGTACTCTAGTCTAGACAGACAGCACGGCCATTTTATTTTAGTTTAGCACATAACACAGTGACACTAGATGTTAAAGGTGTTCGCTGTCTATTACTGGGTTTCCCTACAACACTGTGCCGCTGCCCAGATGGTGGACAACCAGTTCGTCCTGTCCTTCACCCACCGCCTGCTGGAAGTGCGAGGAGCCACCACCTACTTCTCCTTCTGCTACCCGTTCTCCTACAGCGAGAACCAGGCGATGCTGAAGCTCCTGGACCAGAGCTACCCGAGCACGGCGCAGCTCGGCCCTAGCAGGTATTACTGTGGTGTTGTAACACAGCTCACACTGTACCCATATGTAATGCAATGATGGCGTGCATAACGGCTGTCATCATTTGGGTCATTAGAGTGCTGTCTGCTTAGGACGAGTGTTTGACCTATTCAGCTATTGACAAAAGTAGTAGTAAGAGGTTTTGGATTTAAGGGCAGGGTTAAGTCATTCGAACTTCGAGCTCAAATCAAGCATCGCTCCGCGGGCCTCCACGGCGCCGCCTCACACACAGACATGCATTGTGAAGCAAAGCGTAGTGCTACGGCTATGTTGATACGAGCGGTGTTCGCCAATTTGTTCATGTCTATTTACGGAGCTGTGTAGAAGTGTCAGATTATTTTTTTCAACACGCACAGAGAACGGTAAGATCGCGAAATGCGAGGAGATATTTGTTGAATTTGACAAACGTGTACTAGCTTACATTTAGCTTGGAATAGCTGACTCTTTAATATGCTCTAATTGTCTCTATACAGTGTGTCTATATAACAGTACTGTATATCTATACAGTCGCGTAAAAAATTGCATTGCAAATTTTTTTTAAAGTAATTATACATATAGTATGAATATACCATGAATAGAAAAATGCTATAAATATAAAAATACATATAATACATGTACTTATAAAATCACAATGTATCAATGCCACAGTGGTTAGTCATTCTTGAGAAAGCTTGCTAACTTTGAGCTCAAATCAAAACAAATTCCCTCAGAAGCTCCGCCCCACGCATTCAAGCGCATTGCGAAGCCAAATGGCAATGCTGGAATATTTTTTTGGTGAATTTGTCAAAAAGTGTATTGTCTTAGAAATGTCTATTCCTTTTTTATTATTTCTGCTGCTTCTCTCTCTCCAATGTCCTCCTTTCCTCGTTTACTCCCTCCTCCGCCCACGGTAACCACGGGCACCAGTGCCCCAGGCAGCGTTTACTACCACCGGGAGCTCCTGTGCCGCTCGCTGGACGGCAACCGAGTGGACCTGCTCACCGTGACGAACGTCAGCGGCATGCAGGATGAGAGGGAGCCCCGCCTGCCCAGGCTGTTCCCCGACACCAGCACCCCACGGCCGCACCGCTTCGCCGGCAAACGGGTAACATCCAGAGACACCGTGTAGAGGAGACAGGCCACTCCTGGTATTCTGAATGGAGCTCTATGGGAGAGTTATGAATGGAGCTCTATGGGAGTATTCTGAATGGAGCTCTATGGGAGCATTCTGAATGGAGCTCTATGGGAGTATTTTGAATGGAGCTCTATGGGAGTATTCTGAATGGATCTCTATGGGAGAGTTCTGAATTGAGCTCTATGGGAGTATTCTGCATGGAGCTCTATGGGAGTATTCTGAATGGAGCTCTATGGGGAGAATTCTGAATGGAGCTCTATGGGAGTATTATGAATGGAGCTCTATAGGATTATTCTAAATGGAGCTCTATGGGAGAATTATGAATTGAGCATTATGGGAGAATTATGAATTCAGCTCTATGTGAGTATTCTGAATGGAGCTCTATGGGAGAATTATGAATTGAGCTCTATGGGGAGAATTCTGAATGGAGCTCTATGGGAGTATTCTGAATGGAGCTCTATGGGAGAGTTATGAATGGAGCTCTATGGGAGAGTTCTGAATTAAGCTCTATGGGAGTATTCTGAATGGAGCTCTATGGGGAGAATTCTGAATGGAGCTCTATGGGAGTATTATGAATGGAGCTCTATAGGATTATTCTAAATGGAGCTCTATGGGAGAATTATGAATTGAGCATTATGGGAGAATTATGAATTCAGCTCTATGTGAGTATTCTGAATGGAGCTCTATGGGAGAATTATGAATTGAGCTCTATGGGGAGAATTCTGAATGGAGCTCTATGGGAGTATTCTGAATGGAGCTCTATGGGAGAGTTATGAATGGAGCTCTATGGGAGAGTTCTGAATTAAGCTCTATGAGGAGTATTCTGAATGGAGCTCTATGGGAGAATTATGAATTGAGCTCTACGGGAGTATTCTGAATGGAGCTCTATGGGATTATTCTGAATTAAGATCTATGATGAATATTCTGAATGGAGCTCTATGGGAGAATTATGAATGGACCTCTATGAGAGTATTCTGAATGGAGCTCTATGGGAGAATTATGAATTGAGCTCTATGGGAGTATTCTGAATGGAGCTCTATGGGAGAATTATGAATTGAGCTATATCGGAGAATTATGAATTTAGCTCTATGGGAGTATTCTGAATGGAGCTCTATGGGAGTATTCTGAATGGAGCTTTATGGGAGATTTTTTAATGGAGCTCTATGGGGAGTATTCTGAATGGAGCTCTATGGGAGTATTCTGAATGGAGCTCTATGGGGAATATTCTGAATGGAGCTCTATGGGGAATATTCTGAATGGAGCTCTATGGGGAGTATTCTGAATGGAGCTCTATGGGAGAATTATGAATTGAGCTATATCGGAGAATTATGAATTTAGCTCTATGGGAGTATTCTGAATGGAGCTCTATGGGAGATTTTTGAATGGAGCTCTATGGGGAATATTCTGAATGGAGCTCTATGGAGAGTATTATGACTGGAGCTCTATGGAGAGTATTATGAATGGAGCTCTATAAGAATATTCTGAAACGTCAAATATGGCTGCAGTTGGAGGCACATTTACCGCCCCTCCACCCAAATGAGCCAATCGTCTACTTTATAACTGACGAGCATTAACCTATTTAGTCAGGTGTGTGGTTGAACTGATTCAAGCCACCTGTTGCGCATGCTAGTAGAAGTTATTCCCTTAAACGTATTCCCTTCCCTGACTATAAGGGGGTAAGTCACGCAATGTTTTAAGAGGCTTTTAATCAGATTTTCCTGGTAAATATGTACATGCAGTTTTCATGTCCTGGACGGTGACTATTGAAGTGCAGTCATGGCTGTATCCTCATTCATTTAGGTAGGGTATTGCTTTACCAAGATGGCTGCCAAGCGGCCAGACATGCCTATAAGGACTTAGGCTCCCTCCGTTTTGCATGTTCATGTTTACGGGTAGGGCGTCCCAATACCGGTTTGGATCGAGGGCTAAGGAGAAGTGTTAGGGCCATGTAGCCCCTCAAAGTATTTTCAGGCACACACCAGAGTGACTTGAACAATTTCCCATATGGTGGGTAATGTTGTGAATAACCGACATAACGGCTGCTATTTTCTTTTACAAAAATAAAATACATTTAGAAAATCCTTGTATTATCTTAGTTTAATGAAATTTCATTGGATATTACCGGTATGTTAGTTTTTTCTTCACAACTCGTTAAAAAAAGAAAATAGGGTTAGGGTTAGATATGTCAATTTGAAGTTGTGAACGCATCGCAAACGTGGTGTGTATTTCAGTCTCCCCATCAGATAGATGCTGTCCTTGTGATACGGTAACATTATTGCCAATGCCATAATGTAGTAGGCTTATAAGTATAAAACACGTCCATATAAAAAAGATGCCTATAGCCCTTGCAAGAGAGATCATCACAGCTGAGGACGGCATTATGGAAATGTGAAAGCCAGTAAAAACACTCACGATGACACAATCGACTGATGACGTTGTGGTTCTTGGAAGTGTTGTCCCATTTCGTAGGGGAACATTTCAACCCTTGCCCCTTGTAACAGTTCCAAGGGGCAAAGGGTAGGGGTACAAATGAGATATGGGATTGGGCCTTAGTCTTACTCAGCGCCTGTTTGAGCTCAGTCAATTCTGTTTGGCTGCTGTCGACTCCTTGGCTGTCCTTGACAACGTTGAAGGACTCTCGGGCTACTGAAATATTTATGCACGACCATCAAGACAATGCGTTGGAAAGATCCAGTTAAGGCCACGTGAGAATCTGACCCTGTGTTTGTGTGCGTGCGCGTTCCGTCGTCGTCCGCAGGTGTTCTTCCTCAGCAGTCGCGTACACCCCGGGGAAACCCCCTCCTCCTTCGTCTTCAACGGTTTCCTCCACTTCATCCTGAGGAAGGACGACCCCCGTGCCCACGCGCTCCGGAACATGTTCGTCTTCAAGCTCATCCCCATGCTCAACCCGGACGGAGTGGTTCGTGGCCACTACAGGTGTGACACTGTCCAACACGTATATTAAATATATATGTATTCTGTGGGGAAAATAACACCTTTGAGCTACCCAGTAGACTAACTGGGTCTGGCCTTACACAACATAACACTTTTTATTTGAGATACCCAGTAGATTAACTGGGTCTGGCCTTACACAACATAACACTTTTTATTTGAGTTACCCAGTAGATTAACCGGGTCTGTCTTTACACAACATCACACTTTTTATTTGAGTTACCCAGTAGATTAACTGGGTCTGGCTTTACACAACATCACACTTTTTATTTGAGTTACCCAATAGATTAACTGGGTCTGGCTTTACACAACATCACACTTTTTATTTGAGTTACCCAGTAGATTAACTGGGTCTGTCTGCGTGCCAGACTGTACAGCCGTGCAGTCGTAAGTAAAGGCTGACTCTGCGATACTGTTGCGCCTCCTGCAGGACAGACTCCAGGGGTGTCAACCTAAACCGGCAGTACCTGCACCCCAGCCTCGAGCTGCACCCCTCCATCTACGCGGCCAAGACTCTGCTGCTCTTCCACCACGCACACAGCCGTCCGTGCAACAGCCCCGCGCGCACGCCCCCCGCCGCCCCACTCGCCGCCGCCAAGCCCGCCAACCACCAGGCCCCGCCCCCGCCGCTCCTCCTCACCGCGCTGGAGGTCAGCCTGAACCAGCGGAACGCGGAGAAGGGCGCCCCGCTCGCGAGCCCCGCCCAGCCGGAGGTCGCCGTGGTGGAAGAGGAGAACCGCAGGGTCGCTGTAGAGACGGGCGACGGGGACGAGGGCATCGGAGGCAACCTCGGCCTCTTGCGCTCCACGGAGACGCCTGCGGTTCTCCTCTGTAACCACGGCGACCTCCGGCCAGGCGCGGAGCCGATCATGTCCCACAACGGGGGCGTGGCCTATTACGTGGACTTGCATGGCCACGCCTCCAAGCGGGGCTGCTTCATGTACGGGAACAACCTTCCGGACGAGAGCCAGCAGGTGAGATTGTCTTCAGCTTCTTAATTTCTTGGTCCCATCCCATTTGTTCACTAGGGAACAACAATAAAGAAAGAAGCCATGCAGTCGGTGTTAACAACTTTATTTGATCATGTAAAGGTCAGATCTTACTAGCTCTGCTGCATTGTCTTATTAGTCTTGGTTTTAAAAGCTTTAATGCCTTAGTTTGTATCTTTTGTTGACATGTTACTGATGTTCACTCATGACATGTTCATGTCCACTAAACGTGTAGCTCCAATAGTCCCCATGTCCTCTGCACCAGGACGTTTTTCAGGCTCCCTTGGCTGATAGAATTATACATATTGTACAATATTGTGTTGCTTATTTCAACGTTGCCAACAATTTGTGTAAACGTACTTTGTAATGGTTTACTGTATACAATGCTAAGCCATTAACATAATCAAGATTGACGGATTAATATATGTATATCTTATTTATAGGTTGTATTCATGAGAATGTGTGTTTTCAGACTTATTTTTTGAATTTGACAAACAATTTGGGATCTAATAATTTGGCGGACGTCCTGCAGTGACTCTGATGAGCCACTAGGGGTTGCGGAGTCAGACCCCCATGTTAACTGTCTCTGTGGCTACATTGCACAGGTGGAGAACATGCTCTACCCCAGGCTGATAGCTGTGAACTCCGCACACTTCGACTTCCAGGGCTGCAACTTCTCCGAGAAGAACATGTACGCCAGGGACAAGCGGGACGGCCAGTCCAAGGAGGGCAGCGGCAGGGTGGCCATTCATAAGGCCATAGGACTGCTGCACAGGTCCTTCCTCGCTGCAGACATACTGGCACAACACTGTCCATTCTGACACCTCACTATGTTAAAGTGTAACCGCCCCAGCGCCGAGCCTGACTACACAATTTAGAACATTGCGTCAAGGAGCTGAGTGAGGGAAGCAGAGGGGAGGGGCTGAGAGGGGGGCCCACGTTAACGTTAACATAACATAATTTGGTTACATATAAGCGGACGGAGTGTACCGATGAAAACCAGCCAGGTCATGCAGTGTTTTTAACAGATATGACATGTAGTTCTGTTTTCAGCACATATAATGCATATTTTTCTAAAAACAGTAGCATTGATGTGTCTCATCACAGATCAATGCTATTACTTAGTTTACAGCTAAAAAAAAACACATTTTATGGCGCAGGTACACTTTAAATCAAGACCAATCTTGCCATTTGTAGGGGTGGGGGAAACATCGACACAGCATAGTATCGCGATGTTTCCCATGGCAATACTGTATCGAAACACGGACGCCAAGTATCGCAATTTCATTATATAAATTGCACATGATAATTTTACTTGGTGTATACAATATTTATGACATGTTCATGTCAGTTAGTCTGCTTGACAATCACTTTTTTCAGCAATACAATTTGTGTGAGATGAACAAAACAACAAAGTTTTCCTTTGGGGATATAGTTTGAAGTGGAAAAAATATATCGCAATATGTTTTAAATCGTAATAATATCGCACTATGACATAAGTATCGTGACAATATCGTATCGTGTGGCCTCTGGTGATTCCCACCCCTAGTAATTGTACTGTAGTTGTTAGAGGTTTGCTTTATCTTGTTTTATTATATTTTTATGTCTAATATACCGTATGTTTATAGATACACATACATTGAGCACCAGTAGTTTGGTTTAAGGACAGTTATTCAGAATCATAAGATTGTTCTGGAAAATTATATTCTTCTTAACAATAATTTCCTTTGTTCTATTTCCCACAGTAAGCTGCTTTATTGAATTAGTCTTCTCTCACATAAACATCAGATCTGTTCTTTTATTTTGTGTTTTGTGTGCATCTAATTTAATGTGTGCCTATCAACTCCTCAAACAGTTACACTTTGGAGTGCAACTACAACACCGGGAGAGCGATGAACACCATTCCACCCGCCTGCCATGACAACGGACGGGCAACACCTCCACCAACCCCGTCATTCCCCCCAAAATACACTCCAGACATATTTGAACAGGTGTGACGATTTGTGCCAGCAACCAGGCTTTTCCTGTCATAACAATAAGCTAATAACAGTCTCTGGTTAATTTCAGTGTCAATCACAACCTGTGTTAACCTAACCTTTTCCTGTCATAACAATAAGCTAATAACAGTCTCTGGTTAATTTCAGTGTCAATCACAACCTGTGTTAACCTAACCTTTTCCTGTCGTAACATTAAGCTAATATCATTATCTGGTTCATTTCAGTGTCACTAACAACCTGTGTTAATCTTACTTAACCTAAAATGTTCACTTTTACACAAAGGACCAATTTATTTCACTATATTAATCAGGTCTCAACATTATTATGATTAATTAATGACAAATAGTTTATTAATAATATTGATTATTAACATAAATGTAAATATTTTTGCATGTTTTAGATATTTGCTTTGGTTGTTTAGGGTGTGCTTTAAACGCATGTGTGTGTGTGTCTCAGGTGGGGCGTGCTGTGGCCATCTCTGCCCTGGACATGGTGGAGGGTAACCCTTGGCCCAGGCTGGTTCTGTCCGAGTACAGCTGCCTGGCCAACCTGCGGGCGTGGATCCTCAAGCACGTGCGCAACAACAAGGTCCTGAACACCAACACAAACGCCCACGCGCCGCGAACGCACCACGGCGTCAACAAGGCATCGCCACCCAAGAGCTTCGGCATGTGAGTTTACATGCGCGCATGAACGCACAAAAACACACAAACCAAACAAAAAGACGTAGACTCACAAACCTCCGGACATCCTCAGGAGCTCCGCCTCACATTGAAACGCATCGCAAAGCTTGTAAGCGGTCACTTAGTTTATGTCCCTATTTACGGAGCCTGGTCTGTGTAGGAGTACCAGAAAAGTATTTCAGCACGCACAGAGAACGGTAAAATAGAGAAATGATATTTGGTGAATTTGACAAAAAAGTGTATTAGCTTACAATCATCTTACAAACGCAGACTATACCTTTTTAAGTATAAAAGGCGTAATGTTGTGTATCTTTGCACAATGTCAGACAATGAGTATTTTAAAACTGAACAACCAAAATATTGTTGTGTCAGAGCCCTTATTGCCTAATATTGTCTGTTGTCGGTTGACACCTATTCATCATTTGACGTCTGTTGTCGGTTGACACCTATTCATCATTTGACGCCTATTCATCATTTGACGTCTGTTGTCTGTTGACACCTGTTGTCGGTTGACACCTATTCATCATTTGACACCTATTCATCATTTGACGCCTATTCATCATTTGACGTCTGTTGTCGGTTGACACCTATTTATAATTTAACGTCTGTTGTCGGTTGACATCTCTTCATCATTTGACACCTGTCGTCTCTGCCTCCCGCCCAGCAGTTCTCTGTCCGGCTCGGCATCGGAGAACACCCTGGGCCACGTGCGCTCCAACAGCCACAGCAGCAGCAGCCAGACGCCCTCCCCGAAGATCCACAGCTCGCCTAGCTTCACCTTCGGCTGCCCGCCCCCGCGAGCCCACGCTCACACTCACGCCAACCGCGGGGGCAGCAAGACCCTGGGGCCGGTCAGAGGTAGGGCCCATTTATGTCCCCCAACCATTTGATGGCGGCAGTCTGGTCTGTTCTGTTGCTCGCCCAGCACTCATTCTCTCTCTCTCTCACACGCACACACACATACACATACACACATACATACATACATGCATACATACATACATACATACTGTACACACACACACATACATACACACTGTACATACATACATACATACACACACACATACATACACACTGTACGTACATACATATATACATACATATATACATACATACTGTACACACACATACACACACACACACACACACATACATACATACATACATACATACATACATACATACTGTACACACACACATACATACATACATACACACGTGCACACACACATACACACATACATACATATATACATACATACTGTACACACACACACACACATGCACACACAGTCTCCTTTGCTCTTCTCTATCTGCTCGTTCACCTGGTCATTGTTCAGGCTCATTGTGTGTGTGGGCGCTACTACATAGCTTGAGCTCCCGTTCTTCGGTTCAAGCACTGCCACGTGCCCCAGCATCCATTTGTAAGCATGTGTTGCCTGGGATACCCTCCGTCGGTAGAACATGGTAGTCCGGACGCATGGAGGACTGTGGTGTTATTGTCTGTCGTTTCTCTGCCGCCCTCTAGTGGTTGGAAAATGTTAGGCGCATGAGTCCTTGGTGGTGCTGTCTGTCTTTGGTGTGTCATTGAGGTACTGCCACCTCCAGGATGGAGGTTGTGTGTGCATGTTTGAGCCTGCCGCATGCGCGTGTGTGTGTGTCCCGCATGTATCTGAGCATTTTGTGTGTGTGTGTGTGTCCCGCATGTATCTGAGCGTGTGTGTGTGTGTGTGTGTCTGTCTGTCTGTCTCTGTAGAAGCTAAGGCTCAAGAGAAGAGACGCCCGCCCCACCACCGCCCCATCCTTCGGTCTCCTAGCAACAGCCACACCCCTCCCCGCCCCCCGCCCTCATCACCTCCCTCCTCCTCCTCCTCCTCCTGCTCCTCGGTGTGTGTGGCGGGCCCCTGTCCCCTGCCGGCCTCTGTCACCGGCATGGCAGGTCTGTACTCCCTCCAGACCCCCAGCCTCTGCTCCCTGCTCCCCTCCCTGCAGGCTCTGCCCCGGCCTGGGCTACTCTCCAAACTGAGCCCCCTGCTCCTTCAGGGCCTCCAGCCCCCGCAAGCCAAATGTTCTCCTAGTGGGCCAACCCAGGAGTAAATATATCTCCGTGTGGGTGCGTGCGTGCGTGTGAGAATGAGAGGTGTGCTTGTTTATTTATTTATTTGCCTACTGTGAAGATTGCCACATAGAAGCCTTAAAAAGGTGCCAGATTTGATACGTTGATGGTACAAATTTGTCTGGCAGAATTATCTTTATTTAAAGTTATTTTGATTCATCTGGACCCCTTAGTTAAGGCATGCTACTGTTAGTGATGCAAGGTATTGTGTAGGTATGGATATGTGAGTCTTTCCTTTTGTCTAAAAGATTACTGGTGCTAGCTAAGCTAATTTCCTGCTAATTGTTTAACATTCCTTTTATTGTATATATTTTTTATTTTATTTTGACATTCAACATAAGTACATACAGTATCTCTTAAATATAATATGTGCTTTAGAGTAAAAACAAAATGATATGCCGCAGCCGGACACGTATTTGTGTTCGACTTTAGCAAAGCCCAAGTAGATAAGAACTCAATATGACGGACATTGTTTTTTCAACAATTAGCAAATGTTAAGTCATACATTACCAGTCCATGTAGCCAATATATATATATTTTTTATTTATTTAATGTAAATATTGCAGTTGTGCCAATGTTAGCCTTGTGACGAGACAGATACTGCCCACAATTTAGTTCTTGCACTACATAAAAATGATACTACTGGAATTTTTTCCACACATTTTCCATTTCTTTCTTCTTACAAGCCTCTTCTTTTTTTTCTCATCCGTTTTGTGTTCCTTATGAGGTCATCATTACCTCTAAACTAAAGGAGTGCTTTTTATGCTTTCATGCATTCTGTTGACCCTGTTGCAGTTGTACCTGTGACAACTGAGTTTTGAATGTACTGTGTGTTTTTCATGTCCCTTACTAAACCAAGGGATTTTTCAAATTCCAACTCAAAGTGTAATGTAGCTTATGTTTCTGTGAAATCTGCTGAAGGTTTGTTGTCTGGTAATATACTCTTATATTTTTCGTTAATAGTACTTGATTGTACATGATGCAAGGTCGACTATATATTCTATCCTTGCATCAAACATGGCTAGTTTCGTGTAGAAGTCGGTGTTAAGAACCACGTGTTTGAATTGTTTTGTACAATACGAGCTATTGCATAACACATACCATGTACTTCATTTAGTATATGTGCTGTAAACCTCTTTCATTCATATGCACGCTTACATTATGCCACAAAGATATTACGTCAGCCGTAGGTGGCTTTATTTCTTCGTGCAATGTTCATGTTTCGCTATTGTATCTTTATATATAAGGAAGATTAAGTCTTGGAAGTAGAAAAATGGCAAATGTATAGTAAGGTTAGCTGCATATTATAAAGTAACACTATATTGAGTTTTGCTCGGTGTTCTAACAGTATGAGCAAGTTAGTGTTAGGAAGTATATCATATTACATTTAATTAATGTTATAGGCCTACTAATAGGCAAACCAGTAGAGTATAAGGAAACCTTTTACTTAGGTTTGAAACAATTTTCAAAAGTACAAAAGCTAAATCAGTCCTTGTTTGATGGTGTTTATTCTGATGGTGTTTATTTACTTATTTGCAATATAGTTTATGCTACTGATTATACAGTATAATCAGTAGCATTTGAGCTCTAGTGGTATTTGTGGACCAAAAGTTCTCAATGGTAGGTATATAAAGTAGATGGTCTGTTGTGCTGTATATGGTGGTTATCAGAAACATTTCTTTCTTAGAGAGTTGTGGTTTTGCATTGGCACTATTTAAAGAACAAGTAAGGATTATAGTGCTTTTTCTGTTAACGTGTTGATACAGTATGTAATATCCATCCATGAGTTTATTATTATTTGTATATATTTTTTATTTTTATTATTATTATTATTGATCATGCTCTTATTGCACTTTCCTTTGTAGCTAGCCGAAGACACTTCTGCATTGTGGGACCTTAGTTTGGAAAAAATGTGTATGTAGTCAGCTAACAGAGAGAATAACATTATTTTTAGATCCTGTTTGCTTTATGACATGACGTAGGCATATGAGGTTTGTTTGTCTATTTAAAAGATAGTTGTTCTAGGTTTCTCAGACATTTGTTGAAGTATAAGACTGTGAAAATACGTAATTATTAAGACTACAAAACCTTATGTCACTTAAGTGTCATGACGTTTTCATGCCACAAGCCAAAGAAAGCCTTGTTTTGGTGACGTGTGTTGTGTGAGACAAAAGCTGTAGTTCACTGAGTGGTAACACACAAAACTAAACATTACTTTATAGCTCACAACTTGAAGAATTATCTTTTAAAAAGACCCACATATGTGTAGTTCGTGTCACAATTCAAACGGGATCTAAAGATAATGTAACGTCTCGGCCCAATGGAAGGAGCTAAGACACCGACACCTTTATTTCAGCTAATAAACAGGTTTTGCTCAGTAGAAGTTGTTGGAGCCCAGTCCTCCTAAACCCGCCAAAACCACCCCTTATTTAGACTCTCACCCCGGGAAACCTAGGCCGCCTAGGCTGTCACGATAAATACCATATCGACATGTCGTGCAATATGGCCAACAGGGCCTCAATCATTTTTCAGACGTCAATAATATTGCCTGCTCTATTTGCGCGTTTTGCTCACATAAGACAGTTAGCCATGTTGTGCTACTTCTGTGCGCTCGCTTGCCTGATCGCAGCAATAGCAGAACTACATAGTTTACTACACGATTCTGACAATAATATTGTTTATCGCATGTATTTCTGTGACAGCATATCGCCCAACAAAAAAGTTATCGTGACAGGCCTAGTGCAGCCTCATACACCGATCAGCCATAATATTATGACCACCTGCCTAATATTGTTTGGTCCCTCTTTTGCCTCCAAAACAGCCCTGACCTGTCGAGGCATGGACTCCGCTAGACCTCTGAAGGTGTGCTGTGGCACTTTAGCAGCAGATCTTTTAAGTCCTGTAAGTTTCGAGGTGGGGCTTCCATGGATCAGACATGTTTGTTCAGCACATCCCACAGATGCTCGACTTGACTTATATGTATTGATAGAGCAACTGGATGTGATCATCTATCGGTGGGTTTTAGCCATGACTCCTCATCTGCTGTGCACTTAAACCTTAATTAGTGTGGGCATTAAAGTAAGACAGATATTGAGCAGCTACTTAATGGCTGAAAATAAATAAATGGTTTGTTAATGCAAGCAAAGCTTGGTATCATGTTTATAAACGATACTTGCAGTTGAAAAAAATAGTGTAATAATACTATAAAAAGTGTCAGTTGACAACCAATGTTTCAGTAAATATTGAGAGCAAATATGTATGCTATCGCACTGTGATCTTTGCTATTTTTATTAATATTATTTTCTCAATTCTACTCACAATGATGGGGGAAAAACATAAATCATACTTAGATTGTAACTAATTCACCCACGGTCTAATACTTGTGTGCTGAGATATGTCCGCAAGAGGAGAAAGTATACTTTGAAGAGCACAGCTGTGTTTGGTAGTATAGTTTGACCTTCACTGTATGATTAATTTTCCTCATGAGAACCTTTGCCATTTTCCTTCAACATGGTGCTAACTTCCTCTGTCAGAATATGTTCCAGATCCTGTAATCATCTTGACTGAGATCACCCTTGTGTGTGCTGTTGACCACTCTTCTAAACTCTGGAATAAACTATACCTTTCTGGAGAAATTGTGTGGCACCTGCCCATTCTATCGACTGTGTGTGTGTCTACCTTAATCAACAATACAATGTCACATAAACTACACTTTGAATACAATGAGCTATAAAGCCTCCTTTTCTACTACAGTCAAGACAGACGTTAGTGACGTATAAATCAATTAGAAAGTAACTGGCACATGCTTTGCAACTCTGTGAGATAGCAAGCTCAATATAGATCGGTATTAGTCCACAAGCAGTAATCTATCCAATAAAGAAATAACACACATCAGCATTTACATTATAATCATGTAGGTAAGAAGTAGATCCCCACAATCACAAGCAGCAAATCTGGAGAAGAGTAGTATTTATGACTTGGAGGGGAACAAGTCTTTGTGACTAGAATGGAAAACGTTTTTATAACTCGGAGGGAACATGTTTTTAGCACCATGAGGGGAACACTGGGAGGGAACAAGTCGTTATAACTAGGAAGGGAACATGTCTTTGTGACTGGGAATGGAACATGTTTTTATAATTTTGAGGGAAACACTGTGAGGGAACATGTTTTTATAACTGAGGGGAACAAGTCTTTGTGACTAGAATGGCAAAATGTTTTTAGAAGTGAGGGGAACATGGGGAGAGAACATGTCTTTGTGACTGGGAGGGGACATGTCTTTGTGACTGGGGGGGAACATGTCTTTGTGACTGGGGGGGAACAGGTATGTGACTGAGGGGAACAATGGGTGGCTGTCAGTCATCCTTGGTGTCGTCACCTCTGGTTAGCAGGTGTCAGCTGCCTAGACATCAAAGCTAGTGGAGCCGGCCTATCTGGGTGGTCCCGAACATCCCCCACTACACGGCATGTACGCGGTGGCAGAGGCAGCCACACTCTAGCAGTCACACAGCAGCCAACAGAGGCGCGCGCACAGGTTTGCATTACTTAAAAGTATCTCAATGTCTTTCATGGACGACTTCTTGCTTAGAAGATATAACTGTATTCTGTTACGCATTCAGATTTTTAGATTCTACGTCATGTTTTTGTTCCAGACTGCTAGGAAAACAAGCCATGATCACATCCTTTCCTCAATTGAATTCAGCAAGTAAGTAGCAAGGGTCAGATAAGCACAATGGTGTGATCAGTGTGAATGAACCGCCATTGGCTCATAAATCACCTGCAATAATCGCCTGTCTATTCCACGCCCAGATGCGACCTGCAACCACGGATTAGCCGAATCCCAATCCGGAGGTCGGGGTCATCTGAGAGCCCTCCCACGTCCGGCATTATCCCCTCCAGTTCGGGCACAAAGTGTCCATCCGCCAGAGTCAGGGAAGAGTTGACCACCATGAGGGTTTGGAGGCTCCTCAAACCTGGCCTTTGCAAGCATGTCTCCCTGTCAGGCATGTAGACACAACTCAAATACTGCATTCGGTCTATTTTAACTTCTGTCTGCTTCCATTGTATCTCACCGCACATCTAAGATGCTGGTTAAATGTAATAACTCTACACAAACTTGGATGCGTGCGCGCACTCCTTACATTTATTTGCTTTTTGATCCTTGGCCAATCACATTCATGTCTATTGAGTAAGTGGCTTGTCTCTTCTATAATGTCTCTGATCTTATCCTCCAATCAGACAAGGAAGCACCCTAAAAAAACTATTTAGGAAGCGGTCACAAAAAGTGGTAAATATATTTGTGTTTTAAAACAAATACATCATTGTTTAACACCACCTTATAGACCAGGGGTGGGCAATTATTCTCACTTGGGGGCCACATTGAAAACGTCAGAGAACTTTGCGGGCCACGCTTCTTTGTTAACACATTTTAAAATAAAACACAAAACAGCTGACTTTGTTAACTTGCATATATACACAGTATGAATATAGGCAATTCCTATGCAACACCATTTTCATAATCAAACCTAACAGTTGACTTTAACTATGTTTTCTTTTACCCAGCAGTAAATAAAGTAACATTCCGTAGAGCTCGTCAAGTAGTTTTATGTTGTATTATTATTATTATTATTTTTATGTTTGCTGTACCGGGCGGGCCGGGTAGAACGTCTCAAAGGGCCGCATCCGGCCCCCGGGCCTGACTTTGCCCAGGCCTGTTATAGGCAAACTGAGGGAGTGACAGGCATGGCTTTTCAAGTTCAGTATCACTTTACATTGCTTTGTTTGATAAGTACACAACTACATGGTAATTTAGACAGAGACTTGTCCATTCCCATGCTGTTATATCCTCAGTTATTCATGTAGAAATTGACACTACAATGCAATTACGGAATAATTTCTAACATACAAAGTCTGGCATTTTGCTGGAAACATCTGTCTAGCTACTGTGTAAACCGGACCATTCGTCAGGTGACCTTAGCATTGCTGGTACTGTGCAGGTGTGGCAGCAATGGAAAATCCCATACAGTTGGCAACCAAAGCTCTGATGACGAGTCCTGACAGGAGTTTCCACTTTGAAGCAGAATCTACTGCAAAGGCTGCTCCAGAAGCAGAACCATCAGAGCAGGTGAAAACCACCTAAGTTATATATAGGTCCAACATGCATAAATGTACACACTACAGAGAATTATATATACATATATCAATATAGAGAAAGATATATTTATTGATTGATTACTAAATTAATTACCAAACCTATTCTTTCAGGTTGAGGGGGGTCCAGTGATCTCCCTGTCTGAGCCTATGAATGTGTGCGAGACAGCGCCACTGTGTGGAGAAGCCTAACAACTGCAACATCTCGACAGCATACCGATTTTTGCATAGGTCTTCATCGTGATGTTAACGCACATTAGACAGAGACAAGAGAACCGCTGTGATAGCCAGCCTGCTGGGTCAGTCCTGCTTTTAAATGCACGTATCCACACTACAGAGCTTCTCAAAGCCATCACTGTGCATCACCACTGCAGGGTTAGGAAAAAGAAAAGCAAACAACCAGACTTTTAATGAATGAACTCACACACATTCGCTAGGTTTTATTTATTAATGAAGGTGCTATGGCAGGAAAACGAGACGTTGACCTTAGTGGGTCAACTTCTCGTTTTCCTAATTATCCCAGGCATATAACTGATTACTTTTTATTGTATCTTGCATCTCTACTCTTGTCCACACTTAACGTATCAGCGCTCTGACCTGTTTTGCACTGTTGACTACATGTTACTCCAGAGCATTCAACTTTCTGATACAACTGGCTGACTCACCAGTAAGGACATAAGCACCTCGAGGACTTCTTTCCAGACATGAATGTGACGTTTGTTGTATTGAAGTGCTTTAATTTATTACATTACTATATTGTTTTTATTGGCATATGTACACTGTAAACAGAATACATGTAATTTATCACCACACACAGTAAATAAACATTCCTGTAGCATTTTGCTCATCTTACTGATGTAGCCACCATATAATTCCTCAACAAGATACATATTTTCTGTAATGTGAAATGTTATTTAAATTTAACATGTATATTTTAAGTGGAATGATTTACCAAAATAATACTGTGAATATAACTGATACCTTTTAAAACCCAGATTTTAAATAAAATTAAGTGTGGTCACAGTATAATTTTATACATTTATTTACCTCCACAGAAGTTACACAACAAGGTAGATGGCATTCATTCAGATGTATTTTATTAGAAAAAAGGGAACTCTCCTGTACAAGATCAATTAATCAAACATCTTGGAAAATGAATCTGGATGGGGAGGAATGTTGTCTCCAGGGTGGTGGCACTTGTTATATTATCACACCTGTAGAGAGGTAGAGAGAGTTGTGTAAAATAACCTTTGCAAACAATTCAATATTTACAGTGAAGTAATAAATTGGCTCTGATTAAATGATGCTGTCAATATTCCAAACACTGAATGCTATTTGCTTACTACAATACATTCAGCTATTGACAAATGTACAACGCTTTGGCTAAAAGTGTCTTAAATGCTGTTAATGTAACTCAGATACTGTATGTGAGTGTGTATGATGATATGATAAATAAGTGTGCACTGTGCAGATGACATCTTGCTGCAGCAGAACTGCAACATATTAGAGAAAATATATTTAAAGTCGGCCTAGGTCAAGTTCACAAAGCAGAAGCTGGCTATCGTGATCTAAACTGTGAAACTCACCTCTCCGATACATACACTGGGTCAGGGTGGACATGTTGTGGACCTCTACTCCAGCTTCTTGGGGTTGTTGACCGCGACATAGTGGTATAAAACAACCAGTAGGAATAATGACACGCCAAGCATGTTGGCGAATATGGCTAGTTGTACGTCAGTCACCATTCTGTGAGAGCGAAGAGGTAAAAGCACGTCGGTAGGCAAACAAGAACACGTTACATTACAGACGAGGGCAATATAATGTGCCGATATAATGCATGTGTGTCTGTTGAATGCACCCAAGGGAGATGGTATTTCTGTCATTTACAGTGCTAGCTGCTAGCATAGAGCTAGCACTGTAGCATAGAAGCATAGCACAGCAAAGCATAGCATATATGCTTTGCGATCACATTAGAACAGCACTGCGGCACAAAAGAAACAGCCATTGAAGTAATACACCAGCTACAAGGAATATGTTTTAATGTAAGCAATACTTACATTGTGCGTGTATGTTAACTGTGCAGGATCAATGTTTCAGGATGAATAAGAGGAAGACAAACCTCTCACGTCCGGGTGCGATGAAGGCCACGTCACGTTAGACAACGTGACGTGCCTTACCCGGAATGATAACTAGGCATACAACCAGCGAATACGTGCATGGTATGTACATATTGCTTGTGATAACGACTCTTTCATTTGTATTAAACAGTATGAAAACAAATTACAGGCTGGAGGAACGCCAAGTAATTGTGTGCCTTTTATCTTCATCCACGCCAGAAGGGGAGATAGTGAGCTCCATGCCAGTGGGGTGTTTTGCATTCCGTAGGAGTGGCCGAGATCTTTCGACTTCGCCTCACCCGGCGTGAAGGATATAGCAGCTAAAAGCTACATGGTGCTTCAAACCCACAGCTAACCGTGGGATTTTGGAATTACATAGGGGACGAATATACAGTTTACTTGCTGTGGAGATAGATTGTACAAACATGGCTCTTTATGAATATGTCACCCAGGAGCAACTGGCGGGCTTCGACAAATACAAGGTATGTGTGTATGTGTGTGTGTGTGTGTGTGTGTGTGTGTGTGTGTGTGTGTGTGTGTGTGTGTGTGTGTGTGCGCGTGTGTGCGTGTGTGACAGCTCCAGTGACAGCTAGCATTGTTGGCTAAGTGCAACATCGTATGGGGCAACCAGCGGCCACTGCCCTGGATAATATGATAAACATGTGCTTCGTTGGTCGTATTTTTTTGTTTATTTTACTTATTTTTTGTGTGGCCTGTAAAAACCTATACTAATTATTGTTTAACGTGATATATTAGTTCAGATCCCGTATATTTCAGGACAATGAAAAGTATGTAAATAAGGAGGACCATTTGTACTCTGATAAGGCAAAACAACATTCGCATCCACCTCAAGCCTAGATGCTCTCCTCACAATAGCACGGGAGGAGAACTTGGTGATCCATACCGGTAATTCCTTCTTAATCTTAATATTTTCTCCACCCTTCAATGTGCCCCTGGTCTGGTTCTACCTCAGGATAATAGTATTTTCTACAGAGATCGACACCCCCTTGTCTCCACCCATATCGCCAAATACGACAAGGAAGCGCGCAATCTATTATCTCTACTCTGGATGTCGGACGCCGTATAAGGCTATCGTTATTGTCAGTGATAGCGCACATATATTCAATATTTGCATAGATTGTGTAATAAGCAGTTGTATGTTGTACAAACAATGACACATGCTCCTTCCACATACTGTGTAGAGGGGAATTGTAAATGCATACGGTCACCCTTTGAATGGCACCAGATAAAGCCCCAGAAATGATAATTTCATAAATAATAAACACACCCTCTGAGGGTGTGATGATTCGTTTCTGGGGCTTTATCCATATTGCATGTCATATGTAGCACAGGAATTGATCTGTATGTATCCAGTAAATGGCTAATGGATTATTAACAATCATTGAGTTTTCACTCAGTAGTATTGTATTAGTATACAGACACTTGTTTAATGTAATGTAAGCTTAGTCAATTTACTGTGGCTTTTTGAGAATATTTGCTTCCCTTAACATCTTTGTGTTATTGAATGAAAGCCCCCACATTCACAGGAGGTTACTTGCTATATCTTTGCAGATTTCTTGTTATAATTGCATTTTGTGTGGTGGAAAAACGGAACGCAATGTGTGAGTTGTATGCCCGGAGCATCTTGGGCTATGGTGGAGGAGCGCACGTGTGAATGGAGGGATTGTGCCACCATCTGAGAGGCCTTTTGTATTCCATGACTGTATGGCAAGAGCGTGTGTACATTACGCCTACATGCGCGGCAGCATTCGGAAGACATTGAAACACCATCCTGAATATTTTTCTGCTGTTTCTAGCCCCCCTCTGTGTGATCTCACGAGGGCTTCCTTTTATGCCACAACAAAACCTGTGGCTCATGTTTTTATCACAGTCATTAATCGCAGTTGTCTTGCTTTTATGTGATAAACACGTTTGTGCTGTGCAGTAGAGTGTGTGTGTGTGTGTGTGTGTGTGTGTGTGCACGAGCGTGTGTGTGCACGTGCGTGTGTGTGCACGTGCGTGTGTGTGCACGTGCGTGTGTGAACATAGCTGGGCTTGTGTGGCGGGCATTCTCTATGCGCATTTAAATGTAAAGGTTCATGTTGTCCTTTTTGTGTTTTGTTTAGTACAGCGCCGTGGACTCCAACCCGCTGTCGGTCTACGTCATGCACCCGTTCTGGAACTCTATGGTCAAGGTGGGGAAATGCTCTCTTTGCTGCACGTGTTGTGTTTAGTGTGGGAGGGAGGGAGGGCTACATCATTAATGAGGTTTCCAGCCATCACCTCGGGTACTGTAGCAAGGCTGTCTGGTGTGGCCCCTTACCTTGCCCCGAGCATCTTCTTTAACCCCACATGTGTAGGCTCGTTCTGTCGTGATCTTCGGGGTTCCATTCTCTGACTGAGATTGAGGTGGCCTGGGAGCGGGTCTGGGGTCCCTGGGGGTTTTATATATTGTATTGTTTTTACTCATTTTGTATTGTTTTTGATGACGTAGTGTGAAGCACTTTGTGTTAAATTAATTTGTATGAAAAGTGCTATATAAATAAAGATGGATTGATTGACATGCCCCAGTATATATCCATTACTTGTTCGTTTGAACCTCCCACGCCCCCGCGCACACACACAGCTTATGATATTTTTGTTTTGCTGATTCTGTTTCTTCTTTTTTCCTCTGATCTCTCTCTCTCTCTCTCTCTCTCTCTCTCTCTCTCTCTCTCTCTCTCTCTCTCTCTCCTCACGTTAATTATTTTAAAGGTTGGTTCTAGGGTAATATTCGGGTATTATTTTCAGAGGCTACGTTATTTTGAGCCGCTGCAAACCTCACGGACATGATTACACTATGTTTATATTCATGTATTTGTTAAGGAGGCATCCATGTATCCAGTGTCTGATTTCATTATATCAACCCGTGTGTTAACGCAAGCTGAAATATCTTGCTGCCATTGTGATACATTGGTGTGGTGTCAGTGTCCTAACTGTGTGTGTCTCTCCCATCTCTCTGTCTGCTCCCAGGTCCTGCCACGGTGGCTGGCTCCTAACCTCATCACATTCACAGGCTTCATGTTCCTTGTCTGGAATTTTCTCATGCTGGCCTTCTATGACTTTCACTTCTATGCGTCTGGTAGGCCTTCTTACTTAGCTGTGTCCCAACCGTGGGTTTGCCCTTGTTCAGTGGGCTTGCTGTTTGTTAGCCAAGATGGTTATTTGTGTGTTTTAATAATCGTGCAACAATACACCACCCACACAGCTACCCTGTTACACGTAGCATATTACTTTGCTTTCTCGAACGCACCTCTCTATCTATCTAGATGGATGGATGGATAGATGGTTTACACATTATTCAGATCCATGGCTGTGTGAGAAAGTACGTGTGCGGCTTCCTTTTTAACACACTCAGCGTTAAGCACAAAGTTCACTTCTCACCGAACACAGGAGTGATTGTGATAGTTCAAGGTTAATGGTCAACTCATCACATACGAAATACACATGGTGATGACTCATTTGTTCAAATATGAATTAGTGCTGAACCATTTCAGATTACGGGTTGGGTGGATTAAACTGATTTAGCAAAGCAGCAGCAAGAGAACGACAATTATAAACATACAACAAACCTTGTATGACGTAATTCATGATTTATCCTGATGTCCCAACTGTCCTCATGAGATTAAAATATCACAACAGAACAATGAATGTGTTTATTTCAAACGTATTATATCTTTGCTGCTAGCACATATTTACCTTAATTCTCTGGTTGAGGATTAGACATTTAGTCGTGCAGTCCAATACATTGCTGTAGTTTTTAAATATACATTTAACTGTTTAATTGAAAACTTTAGATTTACCGTCATTTACATTCTCCAACAGCAAACATAAATAATTTCAGAATACATACTCTAGTGCAAGTTGGGTAAGAGAGACATCTGCTTTTTAGACATAGAATAATTATTTTGAGAAACAGTGGAATTCTAAGCGATGGATAAATACAAGCTACGGTGTGGAGGGTTTAACTGTTCAGAAGCTGAAGCTGAGAGGTGAAACAATGGTGTGATTTCACACTACCTACCTCCTTTTTTCCTTTACGGTGTGCTAACAAGCTCTGCCCTCTCTAGATAATCTCTAGCTTTTAGTTAATTCCGTGTGTCTTTGCGTGTACCTTTTTTGAATGTGTGCGTCTTTTGTCTGTCAGATGAAGGACATGAACATGTGCCAAACTGGGTTTGGGTTGCTGCCGGCCTCTTCAATTTCTTGGCATACACACTGGGTAAGTCCAGACCACCTCCCTCCTGTCTTTGTTTTATGTTGTAGCTGTTTGCAAGGATGTGGTTGACACACATCTGCCAGATTTTAGCACCGCGCTACATGGATACCATATTATTCAGTATTGACTCTAGTCTCTATTCTCTACAGTGGGGAAATACTCCAAACGTCTGTAGTACAATCAATATATAAATGTCTTTTTTGATAAAGATCTCCCATTTACCTTTTAGATAATACATAACCTAAAGGTGACTTAATTGACCCTAATTGCACATTTAAAGTTAAAGTCTTAATAGTTGATCTTCTCTCTGAGAATTGCTTGTAAATGCTTTTCCCGTATATGAGCACATGTAGTTAATCACCTCTTTATCTCTCCTGCTTGTTAGACGGTGTAGATGGAAAACAGGCACGGCGCACCAACTCCTCCACACCACTGGGGGAGCTGTTTGACCACGGATTGGACAGCTGGGCCTGCATTTTCTTCGTGGCCACCGTCTACTCGGTGTTTGGGCGCGGGGAGAGCGGCGTAGGCGTGGTATCGCTCTACTACATCCTATGGGTGGTGCTGTTCTCCTTCATACTGTCCCACTGGGAGAAATACAACACTGGAATACTGTTTCTGCCCTGGGGCTACGACGTCAGCCAAGTGGTAAGTAAGGACACACGGTAGATCGGGTAGATTATCCCGCCCATGCAAAAGAGATTTCTTAATCTCAATGTGTTAAATTAAGGTTATGATTGTCTTCTGTGCTAGGAAATATTAGGCTATTTTGTTATTGGTAGAGCTATTTTGATATTTGTTTCTGTGCCAAACTAGTTTTCCTATTAATGAGGGAGGGGGGGCGATGCTGTGTGCGTTACATAGGCCTACCACCTTATTGTTGTGACTTATTATTATTATTATTATTATTATTATTATTATTTTTTTTTTGTTGTATTTTTTTTTTATTATTTTTTTTATAACTCCGATGTCTCCTCTTCTGCCAGACTATCTCCATCGTGTACTTCATCACAGCCATGGTCGGCGTGGAAACGTGGTACACGCCTATTTTGTGGCACCTCCTGTACAGAGACGTCTTCATCTTCATGATCATCGGTGAGTTTTTATGAATGACTTCATTAATGGAATACACCAACCAAATCACTGTTGTGGTTTTGTAACATATTTTCGCCTGCCGAATTTCAGGCTGTTCCTTCACTGTAACGTTACCCATGAGCCTCTACAATGTCCTGAAGTAAGTACAATGAGACATTAATATTTCCATTTTACAAGTCAGTCCACTTTATTTGCGTGTATTTACAGTTTGTCTCCACAAACTCAAATGTTGTGAGGAAATAATCTGAACCTCTAAACCTTAAAGCAATCTCATACTCCATTCACCCATCTTGAGTGAATTTATATTAACTTTATATTTACTTTTATAACCAAACGCTTCAGTACATTTTCCCAGAAAATGGAGTGGTGCTGATACTTAATATGTAATTCTCTCTATCCTCTCTGGCAGACCAACCCACTGCTCTTCAATTTAGTCCAATTTAGCCGCTACATGAGATCATTCATTAATTTGTCTGGCAATGTCGCACCCAGACATCAGATACATTTATAATAAAACATATAAACACATAAGCTTAGACAGCGCAATAAGCCCTTAATATACAATTTCTTTACAGAATTAGTGACTGTAGCTTTAAAATCTTCACCAAGATGTGAACAATTGTGTGTGTGTTTGAGCGCGTGTGTGTGTGAGTGTGTGTGTGTGTGAGTGAGTGCATATACAGTATGTGAGCGCGTGCGTGCGAGCTGACCCTTGCTGCCCCTGACCCCTGACCCCTGCTGCCCCAGGGCCTACCGCAGCAAGACCCTAAAGCACAGCAGCATTTACGAGGCCTTCCTGCCACTCCTCTCACCCGCCCTGCTCTTCGCCATGGCAACCGCCTGGGTGGTACTCTCTCCCTCCAACATCCTACTGCTGCAGCCCCGCGCCTTCTACCTCATGGTGGGCACGGCCTTTGCTAATGTCACCGTGAGTGCAGCGCACACACACACACACACACACACACACACACACATCCACATTCATACGGACTTGGAGTGTTTTGTAGCATCTTCATTTGTAGCATAGCCTAAAGCACGACAATATACCGTAATGAATGATTGTCAGCCATGTATTGAATTTGATACAAATAACACTATCCTAAAAATTATGAGGATTTATTTGTTTAGTATTTTTCTTCTATATATTTTTCTTAATGTGTGTGTGTGTGTGTGTGTACACATACACACACACACATTACTTCAACGTTATTCTGCCATTTTCACCAATGAAACCACATCCGGTGAGCCACTTTAAAACCCACTGTTCTGCTAATTTAATCTTCAGTAATGTATTATTGGATAGAAGAAAGCCTGTAATTGTGTTTAGTAGTCCCCTCACTACTCCCAGCCCGTCCATCCTTTCGACACAGTGTTTCCTAAGATCCGTGTATTTCTCCTGCAGTGCAAGCTGATTGTCTGCCAGATGAGCAATACACGCTGCCAGGCGCTTAGCTGGCTGCTGTTGCCCATGGCAACGGTAGTGGTGTTGGCGGTCGCCGGGGTGGTTGCCAACGAGACCCTGTTGCTGTACATGTGGACCGGCGTTGTTCTATTGGCACACATACACTATGGAGTGTCAGTGGTAAGGCGTACACACACACACACACACACACAGTGCAGAGACCTATAGTATGTTTAACACATTTGTATTTGTACTTATTTTATTGTATTTTTGACAGACTGGCCGATATGAGTAAATGTCAATGACTGGCTGGCTTCAGACTGACTGATCTTGTTAAAAAGTGCATTATGCTACATTCTGCATAGGTGGTGGTAATGCACAATGTAGACAGTAGGTGGCGGTAATGCACCAATAGCGTTGGTGCATTACCGGTGGCACTTCCCAACCGGTAATGCAACTTCCAAACTTCTGTTGCAGTTTCACGGAGGAACCTTGCATGCTAAGCTATGTTTTGACCTATGGTGTTGGCTCATGCCCAGGGCCGGCTCAACTAGGCTTGCCTAGTTTTTACGTGCTTTTAAACATAGCAATGATGATAATAGTCATGTTGATTATTGGTTATTCTTGCCTGTGTGTGTGAATAGACTCTCACACTCTATCTCGCACTCTCTCTAGGTGAACCAGCTCAGTAGCCACTTCAACATCTTCGCCTTTTCCCTCAAAAAGCCCAACAGTGACTGACAGGAGGAGGAACGAATCGGCTTGAAGGCCGCGGAGGTTTAAGCTCCTCCCTTTAAGGCCATCCGACACTTCACTCTTGTCACCGTGGGAACCGTACCTGCCGTCCATCCACAAGGACACTTCAAACGGAGTGAATCATGCCCTCTTTCTCCAACCGACAAACACACCATATGACCCCCCACCCCACCAAAAAATACATATATATATATATATATATATATTAAAAAAAACATTTACAATGAATAGAAAAAACTGAGAACAGGCCTAACTAGTGGAACTCCAGTGTCGGACATTCTGTCATTGGTGATTGGCCAAAATGGTGTAGCCAATGAGATGTGCTTGTTTCCTACGGAAATGTGCTTCAGTTGACCGGAGCCCAGACTAACCATGCCCGCACACACACACAACACGTGCACACACACACAATACATAGGTATATTTGTCTGCTATGGTGCAGACATTTTGTTTAGAGGCACATATGAATTAACAACAGATTAATGCAAATGCATTCACACTGTTGACATAATATTATGAATGTACAGTATCTGATTGCCGTAGGATAATGGCATTTAAGTTTAGGTTGGGTGCACAAAAAACGTGCCGTTTCAGGCTAGGTCAGACCTGGGTCTGATCAGGTTTAGCTTACGACAAAAAAAAACAACCTTTTGAGGTATTAAAGGTTGAGCATTTTTATTCAACTTCTGTAATTTGGTGATTGGAAGGTGGGGGGTGGGGGGGGGGGGGTTGTCCTGATGAGTAGAGTATAGTATTATTGGCATATATCATAATTTGTCACTTTTTTGGCATTTCTTTTAAATTGTCATAACTGAAATGGATCTTAAATTATTGGGGATGGCGGGGGGGGGGATCTGATAACTTCTGTAAATCTTCTTACATATTTCGAATGTCCTCACATGTATTTAGGTTATTGACCGTCTGTTAACTGGTAAATGGTGACTAATCAAAACCATCCTGACCTTAAACCCTACAGACCTCCATCTCTGACTTGTCTGGGCACTGGCTTTCAGACTCCTTACCCGCTGTGGTGTTGTGTCAACATGCCGATTTGTTTATTTGATTTATTTTATTATTTGTCATTTGTCGTTTTTATTTGTTGTTTCTTCTTCTATGGGGAAAGTGTGTGCATTGGATCGTGCAACGCTTGAATGAAGAGTCCGTCTAAAAACCCGTAGCGGAGCAGACTTACTCTGAAGGAACAAGCCTCTGCACGGACCACCTCAAACGCCACTATTTTATACTGTCTGTCAAATGTCTGTCGTCTTTGACCGTCTGTATTATTTTACGGTTTCATTTCACTTTTTCCCCCCTTACTTACTTTTTGTTAAACACTGTTCTTATATATTCTCAATGACACTGTTTCCACAGCAGTGTAGAGATGGCACTGTAAAAGTGACTCATCCTCGGCAAGCTGATTTTCCCCACGGGCAATAACGGGAGCGCCAGTTTGTATTTATTATCTACTATGTAGTTTTGCTTCTGTGATTCCTTTTGTTTTTCCTTGTTGCAGACATGGTCTATTACTGTGGGCAATTATCCTCGTGGCCCCGCTGTGGAAAAGGGCCAATTCTAATAACAAAGAACGTGTGGAATTGTATCTGCAGATATACATATGGAAGATGTGTTTAAAAAAAGAAAAAACATCGCTGTTCAATACTGAACTTGGATTCCAGTAGTTGACTTGGCTGCAGTCATTTGAGATGGGTTTGACCCCAACCAGATTAATCTTATCAATTCAGAATTAAAGATTTGTTTTCATTGAAAGCTGTTTAGTTAGTTGATTGATGACATGCTACTTATTGCCTTCATTATTGATATAAATCAAAAAATAGTTAAACTATAAAAATGAACCAGTTTGATTTTGATTGGCCTTGATCCTTGTTCCTTTTGCATCAACATGTGTCATGCAAGAGTATCTTTCACTTTTAAATGTAATGTCCGTTCTCTACGGTACATCAAACCTGTATACGCCGTTTATGCAGACAAGCTATCCCACTTAGTGTCAATGCCCTGCATTTTAGCCTAGTTGTGTGTGTGCATTTATCACACTGTTCAGCCAATACCGTTACAAGGCAACAGAGTGATCTAGTTACGCTACTAGATCATTCAGTTGTGTTCACATTTGTCACGTTAAGTAGATTATTTTTTTGTATGCTTAATTGTTTTTTTTTTTTTGGTCAATTGTTTCCAAGTTCCCTTGATGTGTGTTTTGCGAGCCCACGGCTAAGTTCGTCCTAAAGTGACGATGACTGTGGAACGGTGAAGGGCGTTTGCCACCAATATAATCTTGCTTGTGAGCTTTGGTTTTTGACTGCCGTGTGTCTGCGTACTGTATGGGTATGTGTGGAACTACGTATGCATGTCTTATTGTGTGTGACGTCTGTATGGATAGTATATCTGTAAATATATGCATATATCATTTCCCTTTTCTCTATTTTTTATTTATTTTCTTTGTCTATTCGGAAGACTGTCGGGTCAAATTGTACCCCATGTATGCTGACCTCTCCTTTGAGCCAGGCAGCCAATACCAACCACCATCAGCCATGTAGCTATGTATGTACCGTGTATGAAAAACAAATCTATATTCTCTGATGATAATGGATGCAATCCACCAATCCTGTACAATGATTATATGTCTGGTCGGCATGACAACATATCCGGCAGTGGCTTGAGAACGCGGAGACAACTCAGTGAAAACAAATGGCTGTGACCTAGCAACCAAATGTTGAACAGTGGTGGATTAGCTCCCAGGCGATGCCAAGAAGCATTAATTGACACTGGTTTGTACCACATGGAGGAGAAAACACGTTTGTTTTCACCCAGTTGTCACTGAGGCAATCGTGAAAAGGCACTTATGTGCTGCTGTGGTGTGTCTGTGACCTGTATGTGACCTGCCCAGGGATGTCTTGTTTGTACTGATAAAAACAAATGACGTCTGTTCTCTATACGTGGCATTTTTGTTTCCATGCAAAGTGAGAAGATCTCTTAATATGTCTTTTCTAACACAAATTGTGCAGAAATGCTCTAACTGAATTAGTATATTATTTGAGTTGGACATTAAAAGTTTCTCCTATGTCTATTTCATGTTATGGACATTGTTGGATTATGTGTTTTACTGCCTTCAATATGGCTAATATAATGCTGAATTTAAAAAGTGAAAAACAAATGTGCTTTTTTATTTACCCCTCTACTAACGCACAGCCAGAGGTTTAGACACTAATTAAATATAAATTCTATTGTCATTGTACGGAATGTAGGTACACTTCTTGTGCAGGCTCTTATAATTA
>JAODOY010000017.1:427924-450194 GCA_025399855.1 Forbesichthys papilliferus | reverse complement strand
ACACACACACACACACACACACACACACACACACACACACACACACACACACACACACACACACACACACACAGTGGGGGCAAATGGAGAAAGAGAGGGAGACCAGGAGAGAATTTTAATTCTGGCACTTAGCCAGCGCCTCGGAGGAAACATTTTCCCCAGTTATGATGAGATATAGTGGCAAGGAGAGAGAGACACTGACAGACGAGAGAGAGAGAGAGAGAGAGAGAACACAGGACGGAGAGAAGCAAAGCGATAGAGAAAAAAAAAACTAAGAATTAAAGAACAGAGAGGAGCCCAAAAAAAGAGATGGTAGGAAAGTGAAGATGAGAAAACAAAACCGAGACGAGTCAATCTAACCCCCCCCCCCCCCCTTCCCCCCCGTCCGCCGGCCATCTTTAGATGTTTAAGATGTGAAACTGAAAATGGAGTACAGTGGCAGGTCGTTGTGTTCAACTCTGCACACCGAACATGAAGGCAAAGGGATCACGCCTGTGCCCCGGTGCTAAATATACACAATACACCCGTCTTCTGCAAGAGACTCGAGACGCACCTCTTCACAATCCACCTCGATACCTCGTCTAGCGACCTTCCCACCTCCTAGCCCTCAATCCGAACTCAAGTTATTTCCTCAAATGTTTATTTTTTTCTTTCAGTTAAAAATTATATTTAAAAAGTAAAAGTGATATTAAATGTAATAGGAGGCTGAGGACGTCATGCCATTGCAAAAAAAAAAAGAAAAAAGTGTGTTTAATTTCTCTAAAAACGGTTTGTGCACAAATGATTGCCTTGCATGCACAACTAATCTAAATACTTTAATTCATATTATCATCATTATTATCATCATTGAGAAAGATTGTTGATGTTTGATCTAAAATCAAAACACCTCTCCATTCAATGCCATAGGGTGCTCCCTCAAAAACCCCACACACTGCAAATGCATTGCAAGGCCTAGGATAGTGTTGTTGTCTGCAGTCTGCACCACTTTGCTCGTGTTCCCATTTACAGTCTGTGTAGAAGTACCGGATTCATTTTTCAGCTCGCACATCGGTACAAAAGATCTGTACAAAACGTGTATTAGCTTCCAGTCACTAACTATACCTTTAACAAAGCTATTAGGTGCCCGCAGTGAAGCTTACTGTTTGTTGTTAGTATTATTACCCAGATTACAGCACAAATAAGTGATTCATAGATCAGAAGTTCAACAGAAACGCACTATTCTTTTTTTTTTTCCACAGAATGTATAAAAACCTAGTCAATGTGTTGAATGTGAACACTGATGTGTTAAGGGATGTTTTCAAGCCAATAGTTTGGCTTCACATGGTTTTGAGCCATGTTTGCTAGTAACCAACTTTACAATTGGCAGAACGGGTTATTGGGGGGCTTGATTGGTTCAAATGGAATAATCTGACATGATCACTAGATGTGTGTGTGTGTGTGGTTCAATATTTGCAGAATCTGCATGGTTTTTGGTTGTCCCAAATGAATAGGTTAAGTAAGTTCTACATAATCATTCAACTCTATACTATATCGTGTAAACGTACTGAATGGACATACACTTACACAAAATACAAATTCCAAACAGAGCACCTAAACCATGGCAACAAAAGGAAGCTGTTCCCAGCTACAAACATCTACACAAGGTGTAAACAAGGTGAAAAGGGTGCTATTTACTTATTTGGCTGGACCAGCAACCAGTAAAAATACACGTGTACACACACACACGAATGATTCTCTCCTGGCCTAGGTTAATCTTGGCAAACGTCTCCTTAACTGTATACTGTACTCAAAAAGGTCACCATCAAAAGAACTACACAGCGCAAAATCCACGCAGGGCACCCAAATCACACACACAACTGACACAGGCGCACACAAAAGACACACACAACCGACACAACACGCAACTGACACAGGCGCACACAAAAGACACACACAACTGACACAGGCGCACACAAAAGACACACACAACCGACACAGGCGCACACAAAAGACACACACAACCGACACAACCGAAACCACACACAAACTACACAACAGCACACGAGCAGACAAGCGAGGCCCTCACGGTGAAGATGCGACGTCCCGTCCGGTCGAAGGTGACGCAGTACACAGACGACAGGTGTCCAAGGATCCTCTTGTGCATCTTCATGTGCTGGTAGACGGCCGTCGGCAGCAGCTGTCGCAGACGGTACGAGCCGATCAGGCGGCGGCCGTGGCTCGTCTCCACTGGGGACGGGATGGAAGGGGGGGGTCTTTATTATGCCACCGTTAAAGGTACCACACATCTAGAGCAGCGCGTCTCAACATGTGGAGTAGAGGGATGGAGGGTCTCAACCACTGCCAAGATTTTGGGAGGGATGGGGGAAATGTTTTTTTACAAGTTTTTTTATTTGGGTATGTTGGATTTTTATCATGATCATGATCATCATCATCATCATCATCCTCATCTTGTACAATGTCCTAACAGAGCTCAGCAAGAAACAAGTATAATCAATAATCATCAAGCAAACATCTGAACTCACAGGCCCAACTCTCAGACCTCTACAGTCACACGGTAAAAGAAAAGGCAGACTCCATCACAAAGGACCCATTGGCCATTCTGAAAGAACTACTCCCATCAGGCAACCGCTTCAGGGCACCTTCGGCCAAAAAGAGATCCTACAAAAAAATCTATTTTAAACCGTTTTTAAATGCAGATTTGCACACCTGCGTCATTTGTTTATTTATTTATGGATCGTTTGTCGTTAACGCAATTTTATCTGCACTTTTCGTGCGTGTGTGTTTTTGTGTGTGTGTTGTGAGCCCTAAACCTAAGAACACTTTTTTTTACACTGTGATAGTAAAGGTTTTTGAGTCTTGAATCATCATCAGTTGTTCTCATTGCCAATGTTTGCGAATGTGACTATCGTGCAGCAAACCAACAGTCTGTTCAACTATAATATAGACACAGGAGCTAATGCATATAGGATACACTGTTTTTCCTTTCACTGGAAAAAAAATTCCTTTATGGAGGTTAAATCCCACAAGATCATCATGTTCAGTAATAATTCAGGAGTTATTTCAAAAACAGCCAGTAAGATATCCTTACGCAACAATGGACGATTGTGCATACATCCTGATTGTTAGTGCAGCTTCCATCACGGAGCCAAACGGGGCCGTCTAGGGTTCACAACCTGTTCTGTTCTGCAACCTATGTTTGTTTCCAACTTCAGCATAAAACAGTAGAATGTGTTTTTTTCTTTTACCAATATTAGGGGGGCTTCCGTAGATAATCGGCGGCTCTGGGGGTCGTCCACAGTGCAAAGCTGCCAGTGCCGAGCCCTTCCACACCACATGCTTGCAGCCTGGGAAACACACAAACACACACTTAAATAAAACTATACATGAACATGCACAGTAAATTAACTTCTTGTCTCTCCCGGTCATATTACCCATATGCCACCATCATATTAAGTCACTTACTACATTTTAATGTCTTACTTTAAACTCCCTGTCTACCCACCTCTACTCTGGCTCTTCTCCCAAACTCCCAAACCATTTGGAATGTTTTTTACTGAACCGTCTTCTGTATTTCGGCTACTTATAACCTTACATAAGTCTCCCAATGTAAGGTGATTTTTAACCAGTTATTCCGTTAATTTAGGCGACTGTATCTCCTTACCCTCTCCAACCCAGCACGCTTGTATAATTTCACATTTATTTCAATCTTGTATACTCCTGCAAATGTTTTATATTAATGTGTCTTTGTGTATTTTCAATGTAAGATGACGTCGAGTGTCTTGAAAGCCGTCCTAAAATAAAATGTATTATTATTATCATCATCATTATGTTGTGTGTATTGTAAAAGCCTGTACGTGGACCGCGGAGGTGTGTGGACGGTGTGCGTGGCGTAGAGCTATGTTGTGTCCACGTTGACTGCACATGAGCAACAGGCCCACTACAGATGGATAGATGTCCTGCTAAGCTCACAACTAACTGTTGTTTTATGCAGATACAAATATTTCTTTCCAGCGAATGTCTTAGTTACACCAATATTTATCATGGGAAACAATGTGTGCACATATAAATCGTACTTATAAAGTACGCATTCCAAAGCACGTTTTTTTCTTTTTTGCGTACTCAAATAGACGTGCCCACATGAAGTATCCATTGAACAGCCCTCTGTGTCCGCGGTAGTATGCCTGGGCCTTAAAGAAGGACACATAATTAATTACAAACAACAATCTCGCTGTGACTACTACCAGGGCTGCTCGATAACGAAAAAAATATAAATATATACGTGAGTAAATAAATCTGAAACACTATTTGTTTTGGTCAATTTTGAAATTGCGATTAACACAATCACTCCTTGACTTTGGACATATGCTACAGTTGATGCACTTGAAACAAAGGGAAAACTCCAACTGTGAAATATCCAATAATACTTTTCCCATTGAACTTTCACTTCCACCCCAGACGGGGCAGAACACGTGAGAAAATAAGAGTTTAATTGCAAAACTTAATGTGCAAAATAAAAGTGTTTTCATCTACTACATTGTTTTTCTCTTGTTATGGTTAGGACTCAAAACTATAAAGATGTGATTAATTGCACAGCCCTAATGATGTAATACACTGTTTTGTTGACGGTGCGCGTTGATCTGACCAGCCAGATGTCTATTAGCCACTCCACAGAAGAAAAGTCGGGAGTAGAATGTAAACTAGCTAACAATACGACACTGGTTACAGGCCTGAAACACAACCACTTCCGAGATCTCCTTCTCGTGGCGAACTCAAGCTGATCTCGCAAGGCTAGATGGGCGATGCTAAAAGAGCACCACAAGGGAAAGACAAGATGGACGCCGGGGGACGGCACACTCACTCTTGTTGGTGCGGAGAAGGTTCTGCCTGCCGGCGCCCAGCAGGCTGTGGAGCCCTGGCACGCTGGCCGGCACCTCCTTCTCCAGCAGGGGGCATACTCTGGTGCACACCTGCAGCAGGTGGTCCGGACTGATGTGCCTGTGTAGCTTCACCTGGACCAGAGACATTATATAAAAGACCACTTCAAAACACGAGAGAAGGACTAGATACATTATATGAAGTACCAGAGACATATACAGGATACAGACCACTTAGTGGGTTCTCAATAGAACATAGCGAAGGACCTGGACAACACATTTTAAAGCATTTGTTTGTTTGTTTGTTTTTAATCTGATTTGACTGGTGATTGTATTCATGTCCCGGTGACCATTCAAAGTGCAGTTATGCCTTTTCACGTCATAATTTAGACAGGGCCTTCCTAATAACTGCCGGGAGCCATTACTAAGATGACAAGTGGTCACACTAGCATATAAGGTCTATGCACGCACACACGCACACCAACAAAACTATAACAATTGTCATGTTTCAGGTCTAAGTATTAGACAATCAAAATATTAGAAACAAACGTGAAACAGTCGGAATTGACTGCTTTACATTTATTAACGAACAAATGCACATAAACCTAACCAGTAAGAGAAACCAGCCAGTGACCAACAGCAAACTGCCAAAGTGCCCTTGAGCACCACTTCCAGCAATAACTTGGGATATGGTGAAAATGCTCAACTGTGACCTTTATTTAACAAAACCACAAGGTTTTCAAAACATTCCTGTTGCTTTCCAAAACAAACACATTTCTTTTAAACTGATGTGACCTTTATTCTGTTCGAATGAAAAATACAAAAAGAAGAAATATAATTGAAAGAGCTGCAGATAACAAATATTCGTATTCTCTTTCAAATAGATAGATAGATAGATAGATAGATAGATAGATAGATATGGTTTTACAGCTAGACGTAATATTTAAGTCACAGTCTAAGTCGAATAAGAAATGACAGTTTGTACACTTCATTACAGTTACAGTAATGATCTGTAATGTTTCTGACACAACAGAAACTTCAGCATGGCCTACACATGACTATAGTTAAAATGCACTGCTTTTCCTATATAATATTACAATTTAAAAAGTAATGGCTCATATTATGTTTTAACTTGTAATAATTCATGGCTGGGTAAAAATATGGATTCATACCAATAAAACATATATTTAAATCACATTTGGGGACAAACAACAATTCCCCTCACACAATAGACTCAAACAAATCAGAGGCTGTATCTCCTTTGTGGGAAAAAAAACACTATCCTCCACCACCACTCAATATTTCCCCGTTTTATATATGCATTAAACAATTATACTCAATTACACATATTCAGACACACACATGCGCACAATTAATGACCGCTTAATTGCTTTCAACATCATCGCAGGACGAAAGACGTGATCGGTTTCCTTAACCACCAGCAGCGCCTCTACATGTCAGCGCGGACGGCGGCGCGCACACCCACACGCATAAACCATCAACGGCACATGCGATTCAAGGGCGCTTGCACACTGTGGCGTGTGCCAACCGAGAAAATGTAGTCTATAACAACAAAAATTATTTATATCCTACAACTTGCTGTGGTTTTCCTATAGGCTAATTGCGCTGCCCTTGCAGCAAAACTAGTCCATCATTCAGTGATGGAGCCATGCAACCAACAATATTCATATTTACACAAAATCTCATATTTCACGCGTTGTGCATAACCCAACAAATAACATCTTACATATCACACTGTAAAGCCATGATCAGTAAAGCAACTGTATTTATGATCATTCATTTTCACCGCTGAGCAGAGCGTCACTCGTTGTTAAAAGGTATAAAAAAATAATTAACGAGAGATAATGATATATGTTAATTGTGGTAATCATTATCATAGTAGTATGATGTGTCATAACATGTGATTCAAATATACACATAAGTCGATTTGTGCTATAGTCAGTATAGCTATATTATCAAAATTAATTAAAATATATACCTAATTAATTTGTTAAATTAATTAGCAATTCCAATAATTCACCGTTAATGATTAACCCCCTTATAAAAATAACAGTATCTTGTCATTATAGCTATCATTGCCAAGCCAAATGATTCGGGGCCGCCCGCTATGCCAGCAAAGCTGCTGACAAACAAATACAGACGCGATCCGCCGCTCGCATATTCTAAATACTCAGTTTCCTTTTTGTATAATAATTAAGAACCTTTTCGCATTTGTAAGAGACTGGCAGGCGGCGGAGGAATTATCCACAACAGACAAGAGGCACGGCCGCGTCACGCCGAGTCGAGACGCGGAGGGGGTGGAGGGACGGAGAGCGGCGAGAGCCAAGCGGGGTGGAAAAACAACCAGGCAGAAAGACGCTGTCAATAATTCTCTAAATGTATAAATTTATAATCTGTGGAGTCAATATGTACGAGGTTTAAGGTTCACAGCGGAATATGTCCACGGATGGTTCAGGAAAAGAGAGAAATATTTTTTTAAATGCTCGAAAGAGGTAAGTAGGGCATAGGTCAGCGTGAAACGCTCAACTCTAAAATAAAAAGTTTTAAAACAGCCAACAAATGTCATAGTCCCAAATATCTCAAAAGATCAGCAGTAGTTATGTTTCTGAGCAAACTACGACCAATGTCCCCACGCCCCCATGCGTTCTCTCGTAAGCACTGCTTGCTTGCATAACAATTAGCAATATTAATTAATAGTTATCATAACGTATCAACAGTTCAATATTACCTCGCGTGTGCACATAAACTGATTACTCTTCACTCCGACCTTGGTGTAACACCCTCCTCAACGACACATCCAGCTGCTAACACTGCGTCAGACACACGCCGTATATCTTAATCTCCAGAAAAACGCGGTAATAATAAACTATTTATATTCTCCTAAAAAGTAATGTTTTGACTCTCCTTCCCACCCGTGTTTCGCCCCGCACACACATTATGGTTGTTTCTGGACGAGAGCGCCTCCATCTCATTCCTGCGTGTGGCGCATGGAGTCCCTCCTCCGGATCAGAGCGCTCCTACACCACAACACTCATGACGTATCAACAATGCACACACATTTTTCAACAACTATTAAAATCTTACGGACATGCGAGCCACCAAACTCGCACAACACGACCCTCAGGAGTCTGGGACTCGACCCCATGGAGCACAACGGCCCCGATCTGGCTCGGCGTGCCCCACAAAGTCCTTTTCAGTTTTTTTTCCACCTGATTTAAAAATTGCGGGAAATTCAATTTTTATTTTGCTCTCTAAAAACTTTCTCCCAGTTATAGGGCTCCCTTACCAAATTTTCGTATGTTCCAGGGTGTTCCTGTCCTGTCCAGTCCAACCTATTTGGCAGCAGCTGAGATGGAAAAATAACGTCGACCGCGATCGGTCGGTTAATAAATGTATTGAGTGATGTTTTCGAACATTAAATGATCAATCAGAGTATTAAAATCGAGAAGTGGAGTGCAGAGAGAAGCATCTCTCATATTGCTGACTGCTTACCTCCTTCTTTTCCACCTCCCTTATCAGGGTCTGAAAATGCGATAAAAATACAAAATTATACACGGAGACAATTCTGGGCATATTACAAATGTACCCAAAATACAAAAACACCAACCTCGGCTGCGTTTTGACAAGGTCCAGCTTCTAGAAAACGGGCTATTAGGAAGTACAGTTCTGTTTTGGGGTAAGAGGACGGGAGCTGCGTTAGAAGAGGGCACCGAAGAAATCGGGGGATATTAATACATCCCGGTGACATATTTCCGATCTCCTTACTCACCAGAAGTCAACTGCGCGATGTGTTTACTGTCTGAAGCCATTTTGGTGTTGTTTCGGGGAGCTGGCAGGGCAGCGCCAGCTTGTGTAGTGGGTCTAGGTGGCTGCCCTGTAGCTGTCAGTGTTTATCCACCAGGAAGAGCCTTCCTCCATTCAGCTACTCACACAGCCACTGCTCACAAGCAAGTCCCGGCGGCGTGCGTATTCATCCGCTCAGCAACAACTAGTACGCATCGTGGTCTCCTATCACCGAAATATGGCCACTGTTCGGTTAAGATCGGACAAGTAAGTTATGACGGAACATAATAAACATTATGTTGAATTGTCGCTGTGCTCAATCGGCTATAAAACGAGGTTTGTGTCTCCCACCCGGACTCCCCTCCCCCCCAAAAAGCGCATGCCTTCTGCGCAAGAACACGAAGTCTTGTATTTTACGCTCACACACATTGATAGGAGAGGAGAGATAGAAATGGCAACCTACAAGGGTATCGAAAAAATGTTGCGGGATCGTTTTTACAATGTAGCGCAATCGACATTGATGCACTGAAATATTAGCCTAATCTAAGTATATTCCCGCGGGCATTGCATATAATTGTGCATCCGCATCGGTATAACCTACAACAATAATATTTATACCTTGAGATATATATGTAGATTATTGCCGCGTTTTTGCGATGGATTACGATCATCTAAACGTTTGATCTCTTTGAAATTACGACTATTCTATGTGTAGGCTACTCGTTTTCCTGGGTTATTGTCACGTCGCGTTTGTATAACAAGATGTCTACTAATAACACACCCACTGTGTGCGCCGTTTGGTGGGGAAGTCGTCCATTTCTTTTCCAAATAGGCTGCTAAAATGGGGGAAGGGATGGATACAAGGAGAATGCAGCTTAATGAATGAACTCTCTTGCTTTACAGGAATCCACATTTAACGGCAACGATAAACGTGTCCAACACAATAAGAACATCTTTTTACACGTTTTCTGTGTGACCTATTTGCAGTTCATTATAGCCTACACTAGGACACCACCATAAATATTTTTTGGGGTTGTTTAATACAATAATTTTACAATATAGTATTTATAATATAATAATTTAACTGTTATCATATATACAGGACAAACTGAAAATACAACATTTACCTATACATGCACAGACACCTTAATCTGTTATCTCCACTTTAAATGCATTGTATTTTTCTGTGGGGTATAGTATAATAACATCTTATTTTTTAATTATAAATACTATTGTTTTCTTTATTTCTTAATTTTATTTAAATGTATTTATTTGTTGGGTTCACCTGTTTTCTCACCAGGAACATACAAGACCAACTTGCTAATCATATTAAATTAAACAGATGTTTAGATAGTGGAAGAATCCAGGAGAAAAGCTTTAGGCTAATGCAACCTCTTTGTAGTCTACTCGAAAATATGCATTACATTTTTACACTTTATCTTCATATAATCAACATCACTGTCATCAGTAAGTGTAGTCTTTTCAAATGTAGAACTACCTCTTATTTCAATTAGCATATATATTCACACAGTATTTTAGATAAACACAGTAGTGTAACTACATATTAAATAACCCTAGAGTATTGCCAGACTTGGGGCATTCAAATTGTTCAACTGTCCTAATTTAAGAGACACGGGATGGTCATCTGGCAGTTAGTGAAGCCCTTCTGCAAGTATATGGTCAGTGACACATAGCAGATAATTACCCTCAGGGTTCTGAATTGAAATATTAAATGCATGGACTTACTGCTACTGTGTTCATTCTTAAGATTCATCAGATGCATTGTAGCCAGTTGAAATCGTGTAGGGTAGGCCTTACTAACAGATGTACATTGAGAGATTACACAATTTGCCTATAACATGACTTATACTATATTTGCTGAATTATTTTTAAATGTTTTAAGTGTTTTGGCTGAGGACACTAACTGTAGGTCTTGTAGGTTAGTTGATGGGTGAACGTGTGAATGTGATAGTATAGCTCTGCATTCACTTGTGGAAATGGAAGATTATTTTAGCATCATGTTATGGACAGGCTGATGTTAGGGCCAGCCACAGCAACTGCCATTTTGTTTCATGAAAGTTTCATTTAGTTCGCTTTGGGCAGGACCTCAATGATGATGTAGAACTGATAGGCATGGTCTGTGGAAAGTTGTATTGTTAAGCGATTCAGTGAATCAGTGTTTAGACAGGGATTCAGCCTACAAAACTAACATAAGAGGTAGGCAAAGGCAAAGCTTACTGGTAACTTCACAGAATTGCTGTGGTATGGGTTCAGTTGCTTATTTCTTTTGATCTGTTCTGTGATCAGCGGCCAAGCAAGCTTTTGTGCGTGGATCACGTTGACTAAACTGTAATTGTGCTCGTCCTATAGGCTATCTGATTTAGCCACAAGGGGGCATCCTCACTCGCTATCACCTAATATAACAGAATAGAGGGCCACAAAAAGGTCAGAGGAGACAAGGATAGGCAGAGACAGAGTGGTGTGGACAAATAATGAGTCGATCCGTTGTAGTTTTTCTTCAAACTTGAAAGTAATCGTGAACACACTTAAACCTTCCTGGCCTGCTTACTGTAAATTAGGCTGTAGCCTATAACAAATGAATTGGTAATATGTAGGATAATATAGGTAATCTGCGGTGGACTTTATACTCTCTGAGCCCCATTCTCTTAAACGCTTTATTTTCCAGTTTAGTATTTAAGTTATATATCCTCCATCATGTGCCTGTGTTGTTGATTGATCCTACATTATTAAAAGAGAATGTTATGGCTTTAAGTAAAATGTAACCATTTAAAAATATATAAGTTATTACAGGATTAACACAGGACATAAATAATAGTATAGACCATTGATTTGTATTAACATTTTATTATATTTCAGGTATCATGGTGTCTTTATGTCTGATTGATTCTGAATCATTATTGTCATTATCATTATCATTATCATAATCACATTACTCAAAATAAAGATGTTGTTGTTAAAGCTGTGTTGTTACAATCTGTGATAATTCATGACACCTTTGAACGTCAGAAAATGAGATTGTATGGAAATGTGAGTGACAGCTTGGTCCCGCCTCCCTCTGGCATATGCTGATCTTTCAGTTCCTGACGCAGCAGTTGTATTTGACACACACACACACACACACACATACAGGAGACCAACCGCTTTGTGTGGGTTTAAAAACGCGACTTCAAACACGGGGCACATTCACAAAGGTGTTAGAGAAGCCGATCACACTCATGCTTTCACAAATTACCTTTCCTCCATGGCAACAATTCCAGCCAAAGGTGTACACATCATTAAACACTGAGAAAATACTCTACTTTTACATCATATATAGGACATTATATAAAAGTCACAGTGCAGGCACACACTGTGGATTTTGTCCAACAACAAGCAGAGACAAACTCATGAACAGAAGACGCCAACTCCCATGTGACACCAGCTTTGTGTTTTATTATTTCCAAAAAAACAAAAAAGGAATGTAAACTTGAGAAAAGTCCAGTGGGTTCGAACAAAACACAGACTTCTACATTAGGAGCACCGCTCTTTATTGCTATGTCACTCTGCCACAGGACGAGGAGTTGGAGAAGACAGCAACATAACACAAGTGTAGAAATCGTGGGAATCACAAACACTCGGTCAAACGCAACATATCTTTGTCAAAAACACAGGGAGTGACCCCTGAAATTATATCTTTTTAAAAAAAATTTGTTTTGCCTTCAAATTTTCTCCATGGTCAGATCGACTGTAGCTTATTCAAAACGCTTATAAACACTTTAAAATAAAACCTTGACTCCAATCAGGGGTTAAAACTCAAACATTTTATGAACCTTTTATTAGTCTTTAATACCAAATAAGATCATCTAGTTAAAATAATTACATGTGGGCATGACAGTAGCCTCTGTCAGGCATTAGGAAAAAGATCTGCATCCAATTAAAATGGCGTACACCTGTTTTAACAGTGCCCCCAGAATCACACATCTCTGCACTCGGGACAAGTGCTCTTGGCTCAAAACTCTGGACTAGGGCTGGGCGATATGGACAAAAAATTCTATCCCGATATATTTAGATTGAATACCGATACACAATATATATCAGTCAGGCATAGAGAAAAAACAGGAAACCTGACGGAAATGTGACATTTTAAATTTTTAGTGACATTAATTGACATGTGAGCGTTCTATAGTGTCTCCGCCCCTTTGACACTCTGAATGCACTAAATCACTCGCTCCTGACTCCATTCCTCAGGCCAAGTGCAGGCATGGAGGGAGAGACGAACATATCGAAAAGGAATGAATAAACGCATAATATAACTATATCGATATAAACGATATTGTCTAATCTTAAATCTCTTTTGAAAAAATATACCGGTATATATAATTTTTCTATTCAGTGATTTCAATGTTGATTTCATTTTCTTTAATTTAGTAATTCATTAATTTAAATACAATTTAAATATAATTATAATATATACTGGTATATACCGGTATATCGCCCAGCCCTACTCTGGACCCACACATATCAATAGGTGTCCCTTATATCACTTCACATACACATATCACTTCATTCATTTCACGTAGCATGTGGACCGAACATAAAAGAGGCGAGTCGAGCAATAGGCGAATAGGGAAGAGGGATGAGGTGGGGGGTGGGGTGGGTGGGGGTACAGGTTGAGTGAGGGGCTTGCTGGGTATCCTCCACAACTATCACAGGTCTAAAAAAAAAAACTAAAAATGTTGCCATGTTACAAAATCCTTGGTAAAAAAAGACACTTTTGCTGCCATGGACTGGGGGGGAGGGGTGGGTGGGGGGGTGGGGGGGCGTGGACATGCCCCCCCCTTTTCCTTTTACGCCTTCTCCTCGGGTGTGTCTTCTGCCGTCTCAGTTACCTGGAGGAGAGAGCAGGGACAGAGGCACGGCATGAGTCTCAGCGGCTGGAAGACGGGCGTGTCGGGGGATCTAAATGCTGAGGTGGAGATAATAAACCAACATACAGGCCATCCTCGATCAAGGACTGCACCTTTAAAAAGGGAGGGTCAGACACTCTCGAGAGTCTCGCTTGCTAACTTCCAGCTCAAATCAAAACAATATCCCTCCGCCTCACACAGTGCATTGTGAAGTAAAAAGTAGTACTCTGGTCACCACAGCTTTGTTGTGGTGACCAGAGGTTGCCACTTTTTTGTGCTCCTATTTACGGTCAGGGATGGTCAGTATTTATGAAACATGTATTTGAAATCTTTACCTATAATGTAGCCTGAGGTGCGGTCAGAACCCTTTGTCCAGCTACAGTGTTACAAAGTTATGTCATGTGTAAAAGTTATAAATAATCTGGTGTGTTTCCATACAAGTAAATTCCTCCCTTAAGCTTCCTACCAGCGGTGTACGCCGCTATATGTTAACCTTCTGAGACAAGCACCTTTAAGGTAAAGCCTAGGTGAGCAACAGCGTCCTGTTAAATATGTTATACACAGCAAAAACAGCCACACATCTAAAGGCTAAAAAAAAGCTCTGTGTTAAAAGCTCACGAATTCACAAGCGGGCGTCACAGCAAAGCACGCAGTTTGTACGAAGTTTGTACGCAGTTAGTAGAAAAAAGCGGCAAACTCACGCCACCATACCCTGGACTACGACTGTCTCAGCTTGCCCTCTAACTGACATCGAGGAGGCAGACTTGGTTCTGGCAGAAGACACAAGGACACTTGGACGAGACACATATATCTGTAGTGTGTGTGTGTGTGTGTGTGTGTGCGTGCGTGCGTGTGGGAAAAAGCATTGTTAGTTATTTACCACAGAAGCAGGGAAACACTTTCCTCTCATGTTCTCTGTCTCTCCTGCTCATACCTCATCCAGGCTGTTCTCCCCATTCTGGGCGGGGCCTTCATCCTTCTTCCCCCGCTTGGTTTTCACGGCCTTGTCGTCTGCAGGCTTCTGAGTGCACGGACGGAAGCTATGGTCAATAAATTCAGTGCTCGTGTTTGCGTGTGTGTGTGTGTGTGTGTGTGTGTGTGTGTGTGTGTGTGCGTGCGTGTGTGTGTGTTACCTTGACGATGGCCTTCTTTGGCTTGGCCTCGGCCTTGGTGGGCCCTGGTTTCTGCAGATCAAACACAGTCCGGTTAGTGTTAGCCTGCCTCAGAGGATTAAGGTCTACCAGAGACACTATATAGAGGAGACACACCACTGGGGGGGGGGGAGATTGTCTACTGCTTTCAACTGAATGCAACTGAATGAGCCAAGGACGCTTGCAGCGCAGAACTATTAGAGTTTGTATTGAAAATCGGCGCTCTCAGCATTGAAGCCAATCCCCATAGACACCCATGTTAAAATGTTTGACTTTATAGCAAAAATAAACATGTTGACAGCCTGGTTCAACAAACAGGTTTGGAGTCCAGAGCTAGTCTTACCTTCTATGACAACTATAACATATTTTATTCACACATTTGTTCCATTATAATGGATAGGGGGCATGGAGGCCAGACAAAGTATAAGTACTGTAAAGATAGTGACAGCCAGAGCCAGCACAGCACAGCAAACTTAAAACTTGTTCTTTGGAAAAGCTATGGGTGACGTCACGAAGGTTTTGGCCATTTATATAGACAGCTTCTAAGCAAAACTAGCCACAGTGCTTGTTGGGAAAAACAGCAATGTTGTAGAAACCAAAACTTGTCTTCCTTCGCACAGCTTGGATCCACTGACTTTAAAATACTAATTTCCAGAGGCAGATTATTAATACTTAATTAACTTGATTGGTTGTTCTGACTAAATCCTCACCCCTAGAAATTTGTTGAAAGATTATTGAAAGTGAGCATCGGGGTTTCTAGTTCCAGTCTGTGCAAAGCTAAATATGGGTTACAGCACACACTGTAGAACATGTTGCCCTGAACCCACTATCTAAAATAGCTATTGCAAAATAAATAGTGATTAGCGATTAAGAATAATTCTTGTTTTTCTTTTGAAATAAATTCTGGTTTACACATATCGAATAACAAAAAAAAAAGAAGGGATCTTTAGATGGGACAGAAAGTACACTACTGTGTCTCAATAAAGTGGTGAAGCAAATACTGGATTTTCCTTATGTATTTTCTGGTAATTACCTTCCTTAACCCAGTGCTTATTAACTTATTTTTCAGTTCCTAAACGATTGACCACTTGCTGCTCCACACAGCACTTCAGAAAACAAATGGTCAGTGCTGGAAGTTTATCTAATGATGTTAAAGATAAGTGCACTTTTATGGCAAACCGTTTTAACATTTATTCGCTAGATTTAACAATCTGGTATTAATATAACAGATATCAGCACTGAAATGTGAGACTAGTCGTAATTATATTGTGACTAGTCAGAAATTTTAAGATATCTATAACGTCATTTTGGTTAATCAAAACGGCAGTCAGTGATGTCACCAAAAATGACACTCATGACACATCATCACACATCCCAAATGGAATTTCAGATATTTTAGTTAAATAATACATTTGAATTAAATATTAACATTAAATATATAAAATGTTGAATAATAGTTGCAGATATCCATTTTTTTAAAAGCAAAAAATCACTCTGAATTTTGCCTAACTAAAACCCAAATTCAATACATCTGTAATTTCAGTTTGACTAAGAAATAAATGAAAGTTGAAGATATCTCCAAATTCAGATATCTCCAATCAAAATAATAATACTTGATAATAGGTATATAGAATTACCTTATGATTGGCTGCAATTCAAATATCCATTCCAGTTCAAGGTATCTACTGAATTTGAGTTATATATATATATATAAAATATATTATATATTGATATATATATATATATGTATATGTATATTATATGTATATGTATATATATATATATATATATATAAATAAGAGTATATATATATATATATAAAAATTCAGTAATTTCTGTAATATGAAATTACTGAATAACTACATAGTACATACTGTAAATTGGTGATGTAACTACGGACACATGCACTTTACAACTAAATAATCATTTGAAATTTAAGATCACCATTTTTTTTAGAAACACTATACTACTATTGTATTCCTCCCAATCAAGCAGATTGGCTCATGCACATAAATACTATTGTCCATCCAATAGGAAGCCCAGAGACCAGAGGAGATTGTGTGTGCAAAATATACTTGTGGTAAAAGGCAGGAGTGAAAAATAGCTAAAAACTCTATTTAGCACCAACATATTTATGTATAAAATACTCATAAAATACTCATCAGCATAAACCCAACATGCCTAGTACTCTACGTCCAACAATAAAATAAATACATTAATACAATACATACCATTATATAGGGGCTGCACTGTTAAATTAATATAAATGTGTCACATGCAGCATAATCATTTTCTGGCTGTTGTTATTATCCCAATATCACAGCTTTGTTAAAATAATGAGGGACAATAATGATTATACTGCAGTACTAATAAAAATGCAACTGTGCAGCCCCTATGCATGGTGGGCCGACCTGAAGACAGGAACAACAGTGAAAAGAAAAGGACATGCACACCGGACCAGACACGGCCCATGGGGAACACGTTTGAGGAATTTGCCAACCAGCACGTTACCAGCACGTTAATTGGCATAGTAAATTATTCCGGAAAACGATTGCTAAATTCAAATTCAAACTCAAATCAAAACTAAAATTAAAACCTCTACCTTCCGCCCCCTTCAATGCCATAGGGTGCTCCGTCAGAAGCTCCGCCCCCACACTTTGGAAAGGCATTATTGCAAAAGGCTAGAAAATTGTTGTTGTGAGCTTTGTTTGTGTTCCTAGGGCTTAGGGCTGGCCCCAAATATTCGATTATTCAAGTATTCAATTTAAATATTTGGATTCGAGTATTCGTTTTTTCACGCATGTTTTCCCATTAATCCCTACTGTCTCCATATAAACCCACATGTTGAAATGTAATTTCCTGCCCTACACTGTGTCATCAACACAATGTATTGCAATTTGCTCTGTTTATAAGAAGAGAGCGACGCTATTCATTCAACACACACTCTTACTGGCTAATACAGGAGGTATATGCTATTTGACAGCTGACTGGCTCAATTGACTTGTCAATCAAAGTGACCATTTTGAGCGCATGGCTATGTTTACATGTGTGCTCACTGCAGCTAGGAATCGAAGATTACTTCTGTTATACTTCTTAATTATATTTTGAATGTTTTTAATGGTGTTTCTGAGAAAGAGTATTCAAATACTCGTTCGGAAATACCATCAAGTATTCGAAAGCTGTAAAATGGTATTCGGGACAGCCCTAGTTCCTATTTACGGAACCAGGGCTGTGTAGAAGAAGCACAGGATTCTTTTTCAGCATGCACAGAGACCAATAAACTAGCAGAATACCGGGGGGTGGGGGGTGGGGGGGGGGTGGGTGGTGTAAGGTGAGGTGGGATGAGGAAAGGGAGAGAGGTGAACACAGAGAAGATGAATTTAACTTACCGCTGATAATCTCTCTGACCTTCTCGTGGGCTGGATGAGCGAGCAAGATATAGAGTGACAGAGAGAGAGAGAATGGTAGATATCAGTTGTGCCTTAGGGGTTATAAGTCTGTGTGTGCTTATGAGCTCTCACTTACACACAACCACTGCAAACATGTTCACACCTAAAACAAAAAACAGCACACCAACAAAGTAAATAATTACCTCCTGCTTTGTGGCTTTGGAGACCTCCTTGGTCGTAGCGCCCTCTGGAGACTGGAGGGAAAACAACAACAATGCACTCACTCAGCAGGGTTTCAAACTGACGAACTGACAGACCTGCAAGATGGAGACTTCATGCAGGGTTGTGTTGTTGATGGAGGTGTGGTGCATTTGACGACACAGGCTGCTCCACACACATTCATCGCTGGCATTTCACAGCCTCAACCTTGTGCCCCAACTACCGTTCACTTTGTGCCTTAATGTGACCTGCTGTAGTACAGTTATGTGACTGACGTTTTAATCGTCATCAACAGTGTGTTTGTAGCTGGGGTAAGGAGAGGGCAAGGTCCAAAGTAAACAATGGCCACTGTTCTGTTATTGATCCATCAAACACTAAACTATAGATCGTTTATACGATTATAATAAACTATAATTCAATAATATATAGAATAATAGTTTTGATAGATTACAATCGAAATTGTATTTATCAAACATCGTATTTTTGATATCCGAACAACCATTAAATGATGTAGTAGATTAACTAAATGATTCGATAAACTATTGAATATCGATAAAACTACAGATAGATTACTAATAAACGACATACTGTTAATTAGATTTTGTGTCCAACATACACATATGTCCCCGCAGATTTAAACAAAATATGAATCAGCCTACAGTGCGACGTGTTGTTATAGCAAATGAACAATGTAGGCTACACCTGGCTGGCTGCACCCCAAAACATAGCAGAAACAATTTGCTGAGGTATTTTGCATTTAGCCGTGACGACGTCAGAACTATAGGGTACAGCCATCACTGATATTGGCAGCTATAGCCTATTTTGTTGACGCTGAAACAGGTAATTTGCTAAAGCCGATCTTGTGTATGGCTACCGGTAGGTAAAGGTAGGTGGGTAAATAAGACTAGAGGACAGTCGGTCCACGGATAATGCCGATTCAGCCCGCAATTTGGCGAACGCATCATTTGCATGGCAACCGCCCCCGTCCCTGGTGGCCCCTTAGTTATCTGTCTCCAAAGACGAATCTGTAGGCTACACGTCCGCAGACAATAGCAGATACTAGAAAGCTACTCTCCATGTAGGCTTTGGTATAGCCTACACTGGCACAAAAAACTACATCCCGGCGCGCTAGTGTTTGGATCGTTGTCCTTTCACAGCGGCAATTGTCCATGAGCCCTCCTTTCTCTGTAGACACGGGCTGCTTCGGCTTGGCGACTGTGCGGTCGCGTACAATTTATCACGACAGATATATACGGGAGACGGGGTTCTTATTTTTGATGTTACAACAAAACCACAAACACGTTGATTGGCAAAAAAAGATACAGGAATTCTGGCGCACATCCACACATCGCCAGACATCTCCTGCTATCTAAACGCACCCATCCAGCGGGTCCGTGAGATATCTTCCCGTGCCAGTGCGCACGGCAGTAGGCTGCCGTGGATAGGGAAGTGGCAAATAAAACGACATCAAGAACGGCCATTGAGAGGTGCGCGGCAATTTTAGTGTAAATGTGCCATAAATAGCATGCTTTTGATGCAATATTGCCAATATTGCTACTGGCGCCCCGCGTCCCCAAAAACCACACAGCTTGGAGACGGTACACGACGATTTCTCAACTTTGCCATCCCCTTCACCTGCTCGACGTCGACGCGAAATCGCGCACCACTATTTTCGCGGACACAGAAAAGAAACTAGCCAACATTCAAGTGATATTGATATGTCGGTAGATGTACCGCAGATACTCACCTTTCTCTTAGGCATTTTGCAATTAAACAACTTTCCCCCAAGACGAATAATAAAGGTCAAACAGAAGGTCCAAGGGTGAATTTGAACTACCTCGAAATACAGGATCAATATCTAAGCACCTTCGGAAATATGTTAATTATATGCACTCCCAAAACTCTGTATCTCGCTCGGCCATAGGTTAGAATAGACAGAATCTTCTCCTGTAGCGACTCGTGATTGGAGCATCCCCTCTCTATGCAAATAACACGGTCGCTGACATTGGTCGGTGTGAAAGAGAGGGTTTCGTGCCATCACTGCGATTGGCTACGCGCTCTTTGTACGCAAATCATGGTTTCCTCCATAGGGGAGAAAACATGGACACTCTATGAAAGCGCGACAGCTAGATCTCTCGCCTCGGCGTATCTGGATTGTGTGGGACTGGGCGAAAAGAACGGTCTTTAAACACAAAGCTCCATAAACTGCTACATTGTTGGCAGAAGCATACAATGACTGACAAATGAAATGGCAAATGTATTCTAGAGCGTCACATAAGCAGAGAATGAATGCAGCCCATTGGATCAGAAAATACTAATAATACAAATTAAAAAAAATATGTCATTGCCCACATACGCATATTCCTCATTAAGTCTAATGTTAGGCTACAACAGGTGAGAACGTTTTAAGCAGGTAGTACCAACATATACCTCAACCTGGATAATTATGCTTAAAAAACGAGTTCAATTTTAAACCACACACACACAAAAAAAAGAATAGGCTATTATGCAGATGGATATGTGAAACGTTCTGCCAGAAATATGAAATATATTCTGTTAAACATTGGTGTAATAAGTGTTAAGTGCAAGCAGGCAAGTGAGGGTGGGGGGTGGGGGGGGGGGGTGGTAAGGGCATTCATTTGTATTTATAATAGAGGCAGTAGGCTTGTAATCAAAATAAATGATGTCACATACATATTTGATACCTCCTCAAGATCAAAACGCTAGAGTAAGTTGAAAAAGAAAGAACCCAAGTATCCCTCACTAGTCAGAGTTTTGAATATGTTTTGAATGTGTAGACCCTTTCCAAACCCAGTTGGTCAGGTTTAGCTACTCTTCATCCATCAAAGTCAAGATAGCTTACAGATATAAATGTTTACTGCCCTTGTCCTTCATGTTATAACGTTTATTATTTACAGGTGTACTCCATGAGGGCCTATTTGGTTATGACAATACTCTCTTTCTTTGATTTTGAAGACTCAATACAGCCCGATGCTTAGTGAAACATGGTCAAAGTAGGTGTCGATACAGTGTACTGGGTTTAGATTTAAATATAAATTCCAATCTTCATTATAATTGTAATTTAGATTTTATCACCTCGGTATGGCTTTTGACCACCAATCCTAATATTGAATCCTAAAATTCAGTATAGATAGTTCGTTCATGTCATATTCAAGTTTGTAATTTTACCGCTTACAACCAGTAAGTAGGTCCCCGCTTTTATCCATTGTTATTCAGCAACACAGAGGCAGCACTGTGGCCTCACAGCAAGAAGATCCCGGGTCATCAGGGCCTTTCTGTGTGGAGTTTGCATGTCCTGTGTCAGTGTGGGTTTTCTACGGGTGCTCTGGTTTCCCCCGCTATATAAAAACATGTTAGGTTTACTCCTGGCAGTGACACTAGCCTCTATCTGGAATTGGTCCACAGGCGCTGGGCAGTGGCTGCCCCCTCCTCCCTTGAGGGATGGGTTATGATGCAGAGGACAAATTTCTATGTGACAATAAAAGCACCTTTAACTTTACTGTAACCTTGAGATAATATGGGCTATTGTAAACCTGAATAATCTGGAATAATGAAGCAATTTATAATGAACAAATTCATCACAATACAAATGTAACCTGGTTTTAAAAAATGCCTCACGCCCATCATGACATTACAACGAATATCACAGCACATATCTCAATAGGCATTACCACATGAAGAAAAACAACAACAGCACACTCATGTGACATTAGAGCAGAGAATTTCATAAATAACACAAAGAGCAGAGCTTTTATGCCCAGACAAAAAACAGAACATCCTCCCGGCACATTGTATGCATGTGTCAACTCAATGGAAAGACAAAAAGAGATTATTCTCTCTCTCTCTCTCTCTCTCTCTCTCTCTCTCTCTCTCTCTCTCTCTCTCTCTCTCTCTCTCTCTCTCTC
>JAODOY010000017.1:416628-427824 GCA_025399855.1 Forbesichthys papilliferus | reverse complement strand
CTTGGACAACCACGGGCAAACAAAGCAGAAAAAGTTTGGGAGCGGAGCTTCATGCGACTCTATGCTCGACTCTCGACCTATAGGGTACAAGGGCTACAACTACTGTTGTAGTTAGCTACATGCTTCGTTGAAAACAGCATCAAATTATTTTGATAAAAAATGTACAAGAATTGACATATCTAAAATATACACACACGTTTATGGTATGCTCTATATTTTGTTCATAGAAAGCCAGCAGATTTGAACAATCTGGCTCCTGGGACACATCCCCCCTTCCTGACCTTCAACGGCGAGGTCAAGACCGACATCAACAAGATAGAAGAGTTCCTCGAGGAGATGCTCGCACCTCCAAAGTAAACCATGTCAAAGCTTTACCTATACTAACACCCAGTGTCCATTCTATTCATGTCACTTAAATATGAACGCATTGAAATCCTTAGATTTATTCCACTTGCAGCTACTTACTGCAGCGTTGAAAGGCTAGGATATATTAAATATTATACACGCTAATAAAAGGTGAATATATGGTGTGTAAAGACCTCAGAATTAAATGGAAAAGGCGGATGGATGTCTTATTTGCGACACCAATAAGCCCCTGTAATACCTGCCAAAGAAAGTCCAGTTCCCTCTCATTTGCTGTTCAAAAACATTGCAGCCAGCATGAAAGCAATTGCAGAGAGCAATATTAAACCCAGTTGATCCTTGTTTTATTGCCGTGTAAAGTTTTTCTCATTACATATGGTCCTTGGTGTGTGTGTGTGTGTGGGGGATCAGGGGGGGGGAAGAAGTGGGGCAGGGGTTGCAGCCAACTCTAAAACGACTTGTGCTTCAAACTCGGGCCCTGTCCACAATAATGTCCACCAGGTGTTAATGTCATTCAGACAACTGACTCCATTTTGTCCCCGTCTTCCCGTAGGTATCCCAAGCTGGCTGCCAAGCAACGAGAGTCCAACACAGCCGGGAATGACATCTTCGCCAAGTTCTCGGCATACATCAAGAACACCAAGCCTGACGCCAACGCAGGTGGGCGGGCAGCTCGATGGGTCACACACACTGTTGATTGACAGCACATGTGGAGGCACTCACACACACTCAGATATGAGAAGAATATATAATGCGGTACCGTGTTTTTCCACTGTGTGGCAGCAGAGTTTAGCTGTTGGTATGAAAGTGACTCACTACATACACTTCACATTCTTGAATGTAATAATATGCATTCAGAAATACATCTCCATAAACCTTGCAACATTAATACATTTAGGCATGAAAAGTTCACATCACAATTATCCTGGACAAAATTATTGTTATGAATGGTATTACCCTGATTAAAATATTCTTAAAACTTTTAAAATTGTACTTAAACATATTATAATATTACTATATTATCTCTCATATATATATATATATATATATATATATATATGGGATACAATGGGCAAGCTAAGGCTTCAGCCATGGTGGCTATTGGCTGAAAAGATGCAGGCTAATAAATGCATTGGGAAGTGAGCTAGACAGCTTTTTCAAGATATGTTTGCGGTTTATTCGTTTATATGAATGCCTCTGTCTGTGTGTGCTTCTGTGGGCTTCGTCAGCGTGTGTATTTATGACCTGTGTGTGTGCGTGTGTGTGCACGTAGCTCTAGAGAAAGGTTTGACCAGGGCCCTGAAGAAGTTGGATGAGTACCTGTGCAGCCCGCTGCCCGACGAGATCGACGCCAACAGCATGGAAGAGGAGAAGGCATCCACGAGAAGTTTTGTGGACGGGGACGAGCTCACGCTAGCTGACTGCAATCTGCTGCCCAAGCTGCACATCGTAAAGGTGGGAGGGAGCGCTGCTAGCTTTAATAGCTAGCTAGCTAGCCTAATTGATGCTTAGGCCTCTGGACCATAGCACTATATGGTCTGGAGTCTGGACAGGGCTGTGTTTACCTTTGAAGGCGTAGTAGTATCTGCGCACACACGCACACACACAACATCAGGAGGTGTGTGTTTGTCTGTGTGCACGTGACAATAATATTATAAGATTAAAATAGTAACTTATGTAAAATAACAAAAAGGGTTTCGCTATACCGCTTGATTATTGGTGACTAGAAGCATTAGACATATTATGTATGGAAATGTCAAGTGTGAGATAAACCCAGTGATAGAATATCATGTAATATAATATAATATAATATAATATAAATAAGTATACATTTCAGAAAGATTTGTGTGGGATCCTCTCTCTCCCTCTCAGGTGGTCGCTAAGAAATACCGTAACTACGACATTCCCTCCAACATGACGGGCGTGTGGCGGTACCTGAAGAACGCCTACACCCGTGACGAGTTCACCAACACGTGTGCCGCCGACTCGGAGATGGAGATTGCGTACAAGGATGTGGCCAAGCGGCTGTCCAAGTAACAAAGCAACCCGACAGACAGGCAAACAAACAAACAAGCAAACAAAGAATCAACAAACAATCGCCCTTGCGCTAAACACAAGCGTCCTTGAATTGCGTCGCCCAGGGACGTCGACACTAACACTCAGAAGATCTAGCTTGTACCTGTGTCCTGTGGCACGGCAGTGGTTTAGACACGTTCGTTCTCTCAGCAGCTGTGAGATGTGAGGGCGTCTGGATCAATGTAACGTGCAGCATGTACAGCAGAAGTTAACAATATGGATGCATACGTTTATTTTACGGTACTAGCATAAATAAAATTGTATAATTAGAATATGCAATAGGCTACTGAAAAATGTAAGCATAAAGACAATGAATCTACATGTAATATTAGTTAAGTAGAAGTTTGTCTGTCAACCATTTGAAATCCCCCCCCCCCCCCCCCATGATGTTGACCCCAACATTAGGAACTGGATTGACAGATCTGAAAGTGTTCATTATGTTATGAAAAAATTATTAGTATTTGGAGGCTATAGTATGAATCGTAAAATAGTCTCCAGCCAAACACTGCTGGTACATTTTACTTTCATTAAATTTCCTATACACCCTATACACAGTTGTCTCTAGTCTGACTAATCTCCATTGCTACATAAAACAATTTTACCCCTGAATTTTACCCCTGAATGATAAGCTATAATAGGCTAAAACTTGCAATCTCTAATTTATTTTATTATGTAGAATTAACTGTTCTGTATGCTTTTGTCTTGTGCATATATGTATGTTGTCCTAACCTATTCTAAGTTGAATTTAGAAAGTGATTTACTATGTGTTATGATGTTAGCAGCAAGAAATAATAAGAAGAGGACCAGGTCATTTAGCCTGGAGTTAGCATTGTACATTAATATGTTCCTCTGTTCATTTAAAATTGCATCTTATTGAGATATGAAAAATCAATTGCCTAAACCATGTGCCTTTTATTTGGAAAAATCTAAATTCCATGCCAACGTCACTGATTTTCTCATGTTGAAACATGTATTTTCGGCCGAACCAAGACGTTTATTTTTGCCTCCAGCTATTAGCGTTCAGCCCAGGTATTGATTTTGTCTTAGGTTACGCATGATATTATGAATGGAGACAGTATTTACTCAGCAGCCCAATTAGGCCTGATTAGAGCCATTAGAGCTGCGATGAAAAGCTGCTTCCAGGCCACGTACGGGGTACAACTAGAGACACCCCCCATTCCCTCTTCCCTTCTCCTCCTCCTCCATCAGGGAGAAATGTACTCCGCTAAGGAGTCTATCAACATCCACAGAGTTCAAAGTTCATAAGTTCCAACGGTTTCATTGCCCGTGTATATTCAGATGGAAATGTTGTCTTATCGTCTTTGGCCTAACCGGTGAGCTTTTTTGCCTTGCTTGAGGAACCATAATTCTCTTGTGTGGTTTGGACAAACACTTGTTATGAAATGTTAGCATGATGACTGTGAGGCTTGCCCATTGTGAAGCTCTACGAATAAAATAATATTTTCACAAATCTGCCCCTTACTTTTACGGTCTCTGTTTCTTTTTCCAGCTATGGTGATCCATCAACACTGATAGATGCGAGCTATCTTAACGTCAAACGGAGGGAAGGGGATTGACCTAGTGATGGAGAGCAAAGCCCGGACTGTGCTGGTAGTGTTAAAATGGTTAAGCGAGCCTGACTGGGTTGATCAAATCCAGTGGTGCAGGTCTGTTTCTTCATCCGCAGAAAAATGGAAAGCGAGAGTGAGGGAGGGGGAGGGAGAGAGAGAGAGAGAGAGAGAGAGAGTGATGACCGTTGACAGGCTTAAATAGAGGCTTCCATGCCAGGGATCAAACGCCATCCCTCTTCTCCACTCTCTCATTAAGACGGAAAACCCGAGCGCCGCCATTCGATCTGTCTCCATTTTTCCTCAAAGGAGTCTAAACTTGAAAGACTTGCGCCTGTCGGATTTACAATGGTGGGGCGAGCGGTGTTTACCGAGACACGGGCCTGCCAGAAACAACAGTCAGGGAAAATAAATGGAGCCTGCCTAGTGTTTCCACGGGAGTAAGGAAATAGGGAACGAGACTTGTGCCTCGCTGTTTGGTAATTAGTACCTAAACATCCCCGTCCTTGGAGCCCGGCGCGCACATCCAACATTTCATCGCTGCGCTGGATAGCATACAGCAAGGCATTAACGTCAAGCATGTCTGGTCGCGGGGCCCCGGCATGCCACATTAATCTGTTATTTACACTCCCAGTGGGTCCACTGGTCTGTTGCATTGTTCGCCATAACACACGAGAATAGTCCCAGTAGGTTGATGGAGACTCAGAAATCTCGCGTGTGCTATTACAGCAAAATTAAGGGGTTAGTGCATTGGACACAAATTGGGCAGAATAGGGTCTATCCCGGCGAGCTAATTAAAACAAGACAGAAATTTAGATTTGAGGACCCACCAGAACCAACTGGGTCGATTCAGCTTAATAAGCCACGTTTCTTCGTGAGGAACTGGGCTATATGCTCAATGCAAACAGGGGAACTGGAGCCTCAATTGGCAACCACAGAAATCTGTCCCCCGTTGAACTGCAGATAGAAGTAAAACGTGAAATGGTATACCTCCCTCTATCCTACTATTTTGGTTGTGGCTTCATCTGTTTAGCTTTGCTACAAGTAGAAATGCTAAGTAAGAACCTCATTCATCATTTACTGAAGTTCCATTTCCTCATCAGTGAAGCACGTTACTTTATAACCTATGATCATGCATGGATAAGGCTACTGCAGAGATGAGCGGTTTCTAGCTAAGACAAGAAATTCCACTCCTTTCCCCCCTCCCCGTCATTCAGTTATTTTTATTTATCCATTTAGTTTAGTCTTTCATTAATCGCCGCATGCCCCCAACATCATGCTAATGCATTGTGACATCCTTGTCAACCGTCGCGAGGGTGACGGGCTGAAACAGTTCTTTCCAAGCAGAGCAGGAAACATCTAATCGGAGATGGAGACGTTGGTCATTAGGCTGAGTGGCGACGAGGTAGACGGGAACCGTGTCAGCAGGCGAGAGATCGAGTTTAAGACAGGCACGAGTTGTGGATGACGGGCCCCAAGTATCTTCCACCGCGCCACGGCAGAGTATCTGACGAGAGTATCGGATTTTTTCTCCGCGAGTCCCCAGGGCAGGCCATCCTCCCCCCCCCCCCCTTCACCCTCCTGCCGCTGGTGGTTTGAGTGACTTGCGGTGGAGTTTGAGGGGATTATTGATCTGCCTGGCGCGCACCTGCGGTTTCATCAGAAGACTGAAGACCTCACCAGAGAGAGAGAGAGAGAGAGAGAGAGAGAGAGAGAGAGAGAGAGAGAGAGAGAGAGAAGAGAGAGAGAGAGAAGAGAGAGAAGAGAGGGAGAGATTGGCACAAGTAGGGGCCTGTCTTAGATCATTGAAAGAACTGCCTCTGAGGCCGGGGACTCTGTTATTTGGTGTATAGCGGTAGCTCGAGTGGAGGCCGGTGCCAAGGCCTATCCAGATACTCCTCAAGCGCTTCAAGTCTTCAGGGCCCAACTTAGGCACAAGATAACAATAAAAGGCTTGATTGACTTCTCGGGTAAGGACGCCGTGTACCTCTAACGGGTAGCATGTCTGCAGACAGAGCCACGATGTATTTATGCTCTCGGTTAGCTTTTGTTGGGTTGGGTTTTCAGTTTCAGAGCCACATCAAGTAATCCTCGGTGGCTGTAACAGGATGTGGACACGGTGCTAATTATGTGAGAGGATGATGTCAGGTATACGATGGTACCTACCGAGTGAGCCAGAGCAGCTTCCCCGCGGCGTGTTCCAGTGTATATAACCGCAGTGCGGCGACCACACTCGTATCCAGTCGGACGTGTCTGGATCCCCGACAGCCCTCACACATCCGCGCTGTCAGCCCAGAGCTCACTTCATCATCTGTAGCTGTAAATCACCGCCGCTCTGCCTGCAGGAAACATGCGCCGTTTTATTTTCCAGTCATAAACCATAAAACCTGCCTCTAACGCGAGTTACGACCCTTGGAGACTGCGAGAGAGCGTCACTAAGGCGGAGCCAGACGAGATGACGGCTGGCATCCATCCTTCATCCATTTTATACTGGCACCCACAGTATCGTAGCCTATACTGTGGAGGATTTTCCAGAAAGCCCAACGTGATCTAAATGTCACCGGGGTTATATGTCATCGGGCGATAGCGGCACTGCACCGTGCTCTGAGTTACCGTCCATTAGTTCTCAATTAACACTTGACTGATAAAGTTTAAGCAAGGCTTCTTGTGACAGGAGGAATATGGGTCTCTGTCACGCTTGGAAAAGATGGTCTATCCACATTTTTTACATTTTATTACCTGACTGAAACCTATGGAAAATAGCTGTTTTGCCTTGAATATTTGGCACCAATTTTAGGCCTATTCTGTTTTATGTTCTGTGCACTCGTTCTGCTGCAACCGTTTGCCATTTTCTGACAGTTGAGATGGTGTATAATTTGAAACATTGGCATGGAACATGCCGGGCAAGGACAAAGAGGCCTTTTGTTTGTGTTTGGTCGCTGTCCATGGTCCTGCCACTTGCATTTCCACATTAATACCCCTCTTTTCGAGCAGTGTGGCCAGTATCAGATTACATAATATGAACTGGCAACACTCATTAAATCAAAGCATTTTAGGTCGTTAAGTGAACTTTTCTCTGAGCCGCGCTTTACTCTGCAGCGACTGGTTTCGCAGAATCAACCGTTTCCAAAGCAGTCCACGGACGCAGCCATACTTTAATCTATGACGGAATTTCAATGAGGAATGTCCGTCTTAATACAGCGACCCTTTATGTCATAGAGCCCTGGCCTTCTGCCTGAAGGCACATAGGCCTGCAATTGCCGTTTCTTTCATTATAAGTCGATAACAGCTCCACTTTACAGCGCCCCTAGCCATTAATGCGGAGGTGTGTGTGGGAAGGGGAATGGAAAGGGAGGGGTGCCTGAATGGCTAGGTAGGCTACCCCACAGGTCTGGAGTTCATTTATGAGGAAAAACTAAATTCTGCTGTCCATAGACAATCATTTAAAAGAAAATGGGGCGATGGGCCTTTGAAATGGTTCGAAGAACCAACTGTAGTATATAATGGAGACTTGTGAGTTTGGCAGCATTCGCTGCGCCGTCGACGGCCATGTGGAACATTTTATTTGGGTGGGCCTGTCCGGTACGTCTAGCCCAAGGCGTCCTTGAGCTTAGCTGATGTGTCACCAGAGGGCGCCAAAGTACATAGTTGACGTTAGCGGAGGAAAGGCCAGACCAGAACAATTACACTCTGGTCAAATGACAATTGTTTAAAATCCTACATGATTTCCTCGCCTCCGTATCCAGCAATGTGATGGTCATGGATATTGTAATTTCATGCTAATCTGGGTATCCTTGACCTTGGACATTCTTGCCGTTGTCAGCCCAATGACGAGATGCAAGTTACAGTTTGGGGCATTTAGCAAACACGTTCCTCCAAAGCAATTTACTGTGTTAGTATATGAGCAGGTTGGGGTTTGGCATCTTGTTTAAAGATGCTAACAGATAGCACTTCAGGACTCGATCCCATGACGTATCTTGCCTCTTGTGATGTGTTTCTCCAGTGACAGTGGAAGTGAACAGGCAGGCTAAGTGTCAACAGTCCTGTGAGTGAATTGGGCCCTTGAGAATTGTGTTCTGCCCAACCTGCTCCTTAGAAGCCTGTAGAGCAGTGGTTCTTAACCTTATTGGAGGTACTGAACCCTGCAAGCTTCATCAGTGCATTCACCCTTCGTAATTGGAAGAATAAAATATGATTTCTTCAAAACATAGGTATATATTGTATTTGTGCACAAAATTAACCATGCATCAGTTGCACACAAAATCACTGTGTTCATAGAACCAAACCAACAAAACATGAATTTCACACAAAAACAACTCAATGAATATTTACTGTAAATCAATGTGACTTTTGCTGTTGCCTTTTAGATACAAGTTCAGAAATGCGCGGCTTCACCTTGGCAAGTGCCACTCGTATCATTTTCGCAACAAAGTCTGTTCCTTTTGTTAGTTTTCATGTCGACCATCCTTGAAAAGGATTGCTTTCAAAGATAATTGTAACAAACGGTGTGAATATCTCAAGGGCTTTCTTAGCAATAAGAGGGTGTGGTACGATTTGCTAGTGTGAACCGGTCTATACTGTGTGTCTTGACCCCTGCCGAACCCCTGAGAACGACTAAACGAACCCCTGGGGTTCGATCGAACCCAGGTTAAGAACCTTTGCTGTAGAGGTCATGTGGAGTGTATGTACACACGTGCACGTGTGTACGCTCGCACGCACGCACACACGCACACACACACACACACACGCACACATCAAGAACACAATGAACAGACCTTTACGGCCACACATTTGTGTTCTCGTTTGCATACGGCATTTAAGCTTTTAAATTCAATTAAACGTAAATTAAAGGTATAGTAAGCGATCTTAAGTTAATACACTTTCTGTCAAGTTCACCAAATATATACTCATGGACCGCTAGCTTGTGGTGCAGTCCGCACACAACAACAATATCCTAGCCTTCACAATGTGTTGGGTACATCTTTAAAGGGAGCAGCCATATGGCATTGAAGGGAGCAGTGTTTTTGTTTTGATCGAGTTCAAAGATCAACCAGCTTCCTCCAGAATGATCTGCTATACCTTTAATTTAGCACCACATTGAACTGAAGATGGTGCTTCCATACAGTATCCGGACACTGATGCTGATAAAACTGATATATTGTAGCTTTTTCTCAATCAGACGTTATGTCCCACAGTGTAGCCTATTTACGTATAGCAACCCCCAAAAAATGAAAGATGCCCAAATGCTACAAACTTATTTGCTTTTTATTTTAAATAGCTTGTTATTTTTTTGCTAATGTGACATAGGCCTTTCCCAGCTGGGACTCAAACCTACTTCCACAGATTACATAGGAAATGTGTTAGCAAGGGAGGCCAAAGCCCAAGGGCTTTAGCATTTGTCACTAAGGCGTTCTCGAGGTGTCGGAGAGTGAGGTTTACGTAACATACTGCTGTGCTACCGGCTGGCCACTGTTACATTGAGATTATGTAGACTGGAAACCCTAGCTGGTCACTTCACCATTTGCAATATCACAGAGGATGGCAGACCAATCAGCAGCCAGTGTGGGTGTGGCTTAGTGCGGTGACCTTAAAGTGAAGAATTGTAATTGAAATGCTGATTGCGCTAGATTAAGTGATACAAACATTTGTAGCAACGCCGATTGTATAGGCTGCTCCAATATAGTTTCAAAATGAGATCTGCATGCATATGATGTACGACTGTACGACTGCAAACAAGCACCCATAGAGCATGTAAATGCTTTTTTGGTTAGATTACACCAGGTTAGTGGCTCGTGCTCTCGTGTTTGAAACAAAAACAGTGGCTGAAATAATCTCCAACTGCACCTTTAACTTTCAATGTGTTCGATGTAGGGCAATGCCAATCTCATCAACATAGTTGTGAAGTATATACGAACCCGGTCAATGTGTGCTTCTGATTGTGTGTTTTTAAACGATTTATCAGGCATTTCTTCTTCTGGAACATACCGTAATATGTTAAAATGTAATAATAGAATATAAGATTTATACATTTTTGTATTAAACCTTTATTAACCAGTTACATGTTCTCACTGAGATAAAACATATATTTTACAGGAGTGTCCTCCTGGTCGAGATGAACATGTTTCAGCATCCAACAGGAAAGTGTAATCGGTCTTCAGCCTTTTATTCCAATGAACAGACTGCACATGACGTAGTTCTGAATATACTGTCTTCGTGTTATGTTTAATATATTTAATGTTTCGTGAGAGAAGACGTTTCGTGAAAGACATAAACTGTATGGAAATCAACAACAGTAAAATGTATCTAATCTAATCCAATCTAATTTTCTAAGGAAGGTATACAGTGATTGGTTCACTTGATTCTTGAAATGTCAATGTTTCTTTGAGAGAGAAACAAAACCTCAGTCTCCCTATATACAAGGCTGTTCTGGTGTCCATCCCGTGCACGCAGGACATTATGCTAATGTTTCCTGGTGTTTGGGTCCTCTTGCTGCTCTCGGAGTTCATTATTATAATTGCTAGACGAGGCTGAAACGCAGAGAATGTGAAACTGAAACCGACGTGAGCTTTAATTTCCATGCAATCTATATTCAGGGAACTCCCGAGAATGTTCCCGATCTCAACCGAAAAAACACATGGGGTGGCAAGAGCTCTCTCTCTCTCTCTCTCTGCCTGCATACACTGTTATGTCTTGGAATAATGTAAAACAGCTTCCCCCATCTCCATTCCGGCCTCTCTCTACCTCTCCTCTGTCTCTCCCCCTCTCCTTCTCTCCCTCTCTTTCCCCCTCTCCTTCTCTCTCCCCCTCTCTCTCTGGTTTCTCAGTGTACCATTGAATTACAGCCACGACGGTGGCAGCAGCAGCAGCGATAGTAAAGTCTGGTGGAGTAGCAGCGCGGGCTCCAGCCTGACTCAGCCGCCGTCCAAAGACAATGTTGGTGCAGACCGGGAGGCAGGCCAGGGACGACACTGTTGCATGCATGTACGTCTCACTTTGAAACGCCTGTCAGCTGCACAGAACATTAAAACGTGGGGCGACTGCAATTACCATGGCGATGACACTGCTCAATGTTTTCCTTCCACCAAACACCCTTGGAGATTTGCCTTTTAGGTAACAGGAGAGAGAGAGAGAGAGAGAGAGAGAGAGAGAGAGAGAGAGAGAGAGAGAGAGAGAGAGAGAGAGAGAGAGA
>JAODOY010000017.1:367112-383177 GCA_025399855.1 Forbesichthys papilliferus | reverse complement strand
AGAGAGAGAGAGAGAGAGAGAGAGAGAGAGAGAGAGAGAGAGAGAGAGAGAGAGAGAGAGAGAGAGAGAGACACAGGTGGTACTGGTGACTGTATAGGCCTGATTAGTCCTGTTTGTCATCTGCCTTTTCCTGAGCGTGGGAGGGGTGGGGTGGGGGGGTGGGGTGGGGTGTGGGGGGGTCAGAGAAGTGACCGCCCGCCCCCACAATGCCAGATGGGAGGTGGTTTACTGTATGCCATGCCAAGCGCAAGCTGATACCTTCCTTTGTCTGTGTGTCTCTCTCTCTCTCTCTCTCCCCCTCTTCCTCTCCCTCACCCTTAATCTCTCCCCTCCTACTCTCTCTCTCACCCTCCCCCCTCTCTTACCGTCTCCCCCCCCCCCACCCCTCTCTCTCTCTCTCTCTGCATCTCTGTCACGCTTGTTAAACACACACCTATTGCTTCCTGCCCGTTTACCATATAAGGTGTGCGTGGGCGTGGCCAGGTAACGGAGAGGGGGAGCGGGGGTGTGCACAGCCTCAGGTGTGCACCTGATCCGTCGCAGACACACACACACACTACACTGAGGTGTCGGGGGGCCGCGGCGTAGGCCGGTAATTTGAGAAAATTAGGAGACGGGGGCCTTGGTGCCATTAAGGGACATCCCATACTGTATGTCCGGCTATTGTTCTCGTCCACGCTTACATCTCTCTCCTCCTCTCCGCTTTCTGCCTCTCCCTTCGACCCCCCCCTTGCTCTCGCTCTCTCTCCCCCTGCTCCCCACCTCTCTCTCTCTGAATGTACAGCAAATGGAATGCATACACTGACACACATGTTCAGACATATATGCGCGCACACACACACACATGCGCGCGCGCACACACACACACACACACACACACACACACACACACACAGAGGAAAGCAAAGAGGTGGGGGATTAGTTCCAGGTGCCAGTTTGAGTGAGAGCATTAATCAACCAGACAGTTTATCCTGTCACAGACAACTTCAGACCCCCTGACACACACGCACACACCTGTAACACTTAAACAAATATGACACTCCCACACATGCTCATCTATACCTGGGGCACACTTTGCACTTGTCGTGTATAAAGTCATTTTGTCATTACTGTGTGTGCTGATAGGTTTCTTTAGAAATCCATTCCTTTCTCTCACTCAAGCAATTTTCTCTGTGCTTCGGTATCTCATATTTCAAGTCAAACGTGATTATGACTTTGTGAAGGAGCGAATGCTGATGTACCTGTCTAGAGAGAAACGTGTTGAAGCAGCACTTATTTAACCCCCACCCCTTCCCCAACAGATTCATTGATCTCCCGCCAAGCTATTGATATAGAAATAGAAGTCAGCCTGGTTCATGCGATGCTTAGTTTTACTGTAAATCCTCTTGAGCTGAATTGACGGTTACAATAAGGAATAAATCCAACCACTACATTTATATAGACTGCGATGAAACCACTGTGAAACTTTGAACTCGTGTCCAAACTGTGAACCCCACCCCGTGAACCGTATCACATCGCGTTTTATTGTGTCTTGACTCCTGTCGCAGTAAGGTAGACATTAAACAGATCATACATGCAAGATGAATCAACCCTCTCTCTCTCTCTAAAACACCACAACATCTCTGCACTGTAACATCCCACCCATGTCTCCTGGGCGGTATTTGGTAGCTCTGCCTAGCCTGGGGTAACCAGACCTTATTAACGTTGTGAAAAGGTTTTGGTCACGCTCCATTTGGAAGTGTTAACAGTAGTTTCCTCCTACTGTACAGGGCGTACACCTCTGGTTCATTCATAAAACTGTCGGACAGCGTTTAACCAATCGGAATTGCTACAACAGTTTTGATCACCTCATCTTTCTCTACCGCCGTTTTGACGCACGCTTGACTTCAACGTCACTGCTCTAACCCGCCCTGATTGGACCGCCAGCAGGGTGGCTGTGAGAACGCTAATGCTAACAGGGGTTTTTTAAACTATAATATCAGATAAATAAATTCAACTGAGCATAATAGAGGGGCGGAGCCATGTTTAATTCTGCCCTTGTTTGATTAATTAGGATTAATCAAACCGCGGGGTGGGGGTGGGGGGGTCCTACAGCCTCTCTCTGGCCCTGGGCAGAACAGGTGAGGCCCTGTGTGCATACCGGCTCTCGTCCTCTCGCTCACATCATTACGGGGGCCAAACCCAAACCTCAAGAAGGACTGACACCCCATATTTCCCCCTAATAGAAGTATGGAGGGTGCCTATAGGGGCCGCCCTGGTCAAGGCAAGGAAAACAACGAGGCGGAGCTGCTGTTTTAGGTTTCTCCTGGTCGTAAACGAGCTGCCCCAGCTGGCGACATAAAAGGACTCGACGTGTTCATCTTCTGAGCCTCGACAAATGAAGCTATGGCTGAATTTTTTTTATTATTAAATATATAAATATATATATATAAAGCATGTGTCTCCTGAACACACAACGAGAGAGAGAGACGATAAACAGAATACGTCAAGGCTCGTGAGGGAACGAGAGGGAAGCCAGAGACCCAACGCGAGTGAACTTTTAGGCTCAGGGATATAATAGCGGTGCTGCGTTTCATGAGGACGGACCGTGTCCAAGACAGACCCATTTCAAAAGTGTAAGGTAGCTACTTCCTCTCAGAGGACTTATACAGGATGACTGTAATTCACCCAGCATGATGCAAGTGAAATGGGACGGAGGCCTGCAAGATCTTGTAAAAGCGTGAAAATAGCACAGTGCATTAAAAGCTTCGCGATGGCATCAAGCTGCTCGGCAGCTTTGGTTGACTCAAAAATCACAGCTGCAGTCTATGTGGGAGTTCGACCTGTCTGTCTTACGAGAGACGGTTCCACCAGATGGTTATCTTGCTGGAAATTACTGATATTGTATATATACTGTGAATGTATATTGATTTATGAGAGGAACTCACGCAGGCGCCAGGCTCTCTTAAAGGCAGCGTTAGTCAATCAAAAGAGCGCTTGCTAACTTTGAGCTCAAATCAAAACAAACTCCCTCAGAAGCCCCACCCCCACGCATTGAAAAACATTGCGAAGCCATGTCATACTGTTGTTGTGAGCGGTGTTTATGTTGTGTAGAAGTACCGTATCATTTTCTTTAACGCGCACAGAGAACGGTAAGACAGAGAAATGCGAGGAGATAGTTGGTGAACTTGACAACAACGTGTATTATCTTACCGTTAGCTTGCACTAGCTGACTACACCTTTAAGGGCAACCTTGCTAGTGCTGTACTGTAAAATAAAACATGCCTATAGCAGCAGACACCACTGGCAGCTAGAGAATGTCCTTATCATAATAGTGGCATTAGCCCCGGAGCAAGCGGACGGCAGCTACAGCGCCGATAAGGATGACACCGGGGATAATACGCAACCTGCACCTCGGGAATATCTACACAGGGCTGTGCGTTTATTTGTGCAGTCGGGGGGAAGTCGGGAAGGGGTGGAAGGGGGGAGGAGGGGAGAGGATGACAAACCGCGGCGGCCGACACAATAACGGTCTCACATTGAGGCCTCCTCTGTCTAGAGGACTATTTGCAAAATAGAGCGCTGTGCCTTCTACGACGAGTCGACGACATCTAAACCCGCAGTTATGATTTTGTAGCGTGTGTGTGTGTGTGTTATGGTGATGAATAATGTTTCCATTAAAATACTTGAATCAACAGATTGAAGTCTTATTATGGATATTTAAATTCATAAAGCTAATACCAAAAATTGTGCACTCAAACTTTTGAGAACTCAAGCCTTCCACAACTTTCACAGCCTTTACACCAAGCAACATTTTAGACCGTTATGATCACAGATTACAGCGTTCCCATGGCACACATTCGGGACATAATGACGGCCTTACGCCTACAGCCGAGCCACAATCCACCATGACATTCACTGCGACTACAGCCTACCAAAACACAGGCTGATTAACCTGAAGTACACATATATAGAGTACACATAACTAAACACTGATGGAATTAGAGCTCCGCATTAACAGGCATATCTCCGCCGATTAGCCGCAGGAATCATGCAGGCTAATGTAAACCTCCAGTAGTAATTAGTCCTAATAGCTTGTGCCCTTGCCATTGTGCAGCTTGCAAACACACATGCACTATTTTCCCTGCATCAATAACACGTTTGCCTTAGAGGTACAATTAAGCAGCGCTAAATAGAGTTCCTCTAAGCGCAGTCTCTCTCTTCTATGCATAGAAGCAGTTAGTGAAGTGCAGAGACCTACACCCCCCCCCCCCCACCCCACAGACACACACACACACACACACACACACACCACCTTCTTTCCCCTCATCCCACCCCTGCCTTTTTCAAATTACCTATTGATGAGCGGGCTTCACGTCTCGCGGGCCAGGGAGGAGGGAGCCTGTCTGGTTCACTTTTAAGATGTCTCCTCGCGTCTCCAAGATGCAGGCCTGTGGTTAGATCTAAAAGGCAGTGCTTATGCAACAGAAGCTGCCTTTCTCAAATACATATAGGGTTTCCATGCAAATTGTCTGAGATTTTCTTTGGGGAAAGTTTTTTGCCCCGAGTCTTTAGATATTTACCCGTGCCGTCCCGCTGTCTTTGATCATGTCGGATTGGGGTCCTTTTTTTCTCTCTCTCCTGCTTGCACAAGTTAGGTGAACGATAATTGCACCCATGACTTAATTGTCTATATGTAATTAAGTTTGTAATAGAGAAAATAGGCACTAAAATGTTCCCCAGAGAGGTATGGTGGTTGAGTTTGTGCCACACATGGTGAAGATTATTTTGCCCTCACCATCTGCCAGTATGAGAAGTTATAAAAAAATGTATTCAAGGCAATTAAATTAAAATTACTTGATCTAAAAGCCAAGACAAATTTTAACGAGCCCCTTTCTCAATAACAGCATTTGCCCACCCCCCTCTCAAGTTTGCTAGATTTATCACTGGGAATTTACCGTATGCTAAGGCCTGAATTAAAACTGTCCTTGAAATACAAATCTGTGGGGTTGGAGCACCGCGGTTTTCTAACTAAGAAAACAATATTTATCTGACCGCTTGTCCTGGTCTTTCCTTCAGCTAAGCTACACAGGAAATATGTACATGGGCACTCCAAAAATAAATATATATTTAACTATAAAATAATAATATACTCCATGTTTCTTGACTTTTGTTAGTACAATATTTTTTATTCGAGCCCACTTTAGTCTTTAATTTACAAGAGACTGGTAAGAGAGAACAAATCAATTTGGTAAGTCTCAAATTCAAGGTGAACATATTTAAAACTAAAAAAATTTTTTTTTAAATCCTTGCTCAAAATATAAATTTATCAAAACAATTTAATAAGCTTAACTATTAAATAGAGGTAAATTACAGAAAAAAAAATCCTTCTTCAAATAAATACATCCACTTGCCAAATCAAACCAGAAATGTTTATATTGTTAAAATATGTTAGTGTTCATTCTCCACACAGATGTTGAGTTGCTCTTATTAACAAACGATTACAGCCACAACATCAGTATTTTGGTCACCTACAGGCTACAGCTCAGCGCAAAAACACAACAGCAATGACTGCTCCACCCTAACACAATGTCTCATGTCCTGGGCTTCACCAAACATCTGCCTCTGTGAGTCCCTGCCTTGCTGCCACGGTTACGGTATGCTTTTCATTTCCTGCAGAGCTGATCCTCTAAACATGCTCTCTCCTTGGAACAGACCCCAGAGACACACCGAGAGGTCAGGGGGGTTAACTTGGTAATAAGTGCCGATGATAGAAGCGTTTGATGCTCGCTTGGTTTTCAGGGGCATATTAAGCCATGGGTGCTTCTGTGGAGACAGCAGGACCAAGCTCAGCTGCCTCTGACCACGAAGCCTGTCCTGTGACTCCTTTAAACATTTGATTTGGACGGTGGTGTGAAGGCCGCAGCGATGTGTGGATCTGCTCACTTTGTCGTGAGGGATTGTGCACTGTATTTTTTGTTTAAATGACATTCATCAGATTCAACTGATACTGTAAAAACGTATAGTTGGTTGATAATTCAGATACAAATAAAGGAATTATGTTAGCAGTCCAAAATAACATATGATCACTGTGCAAATGGACCTCCGCAGGTTACAAACACCATTAACAATAGCACTGACATCCCATCTGGTACTGTTCAGAAGTACTTCATCATTCAGTCAAACGGAACCATAATATTGCTATAGTCACTTGTTAATTATTATTATTATGAAAGGAAACATTTTATAAAAATAAAATGTGTGCGGCTTTTTCAGGGAGATATTAAGCAGACAATTGATTAATTAAGAACATTTAACTTGTAAATGTGTGCGTGTAATAATGTGTGCTTATAATTAGCATTTACAGTATATTGTACATGTTCTGGATTATAGAAATATGTCACTGTTCTTAATATGTATTAATAATTTGAAAAGGAAATTCATTTGATTAAGATAATACTTCAGTAGTCCAGTTATTATTTAAACTAATTTTGTTTTGGCAGTTAAATTGTGTTTATAAAAGCTGATTAAAAGCAGCCTGCAGAAACAAGTTCATTAAGTTCAGTAGGATCTTTCTTGGCTACCTGATCAATACTCTCGCCCTGAGACTGAGACCCAACACAGACACCCAAAACAAACTCTTGGAGCCAGACAACCCCCTAAACCCACATCTTGTTTTAATGCTGAACTGTAAACTGTACTGTGCAGTTGATGTTTACGTTTGTCAGAAATATCACCCATGCTTTTGTTTTCTGTCCCACAATGCCAACACTTTGTAAATGTGGGGTTACGTTGCACAAACATGTCATATGCCCCTTTCAAAAATATTTATAAACAATATGTAAAGTAAATATTGAAATCGCTAAATGCAGAGGCTTTAAAAATTGTTTTTGTACAGTATATTTGCACGCCGCAAAATGGTTGGATGATAGCTGGGTCTCTCTCTCACACCACAAAACCTTGGCTGTTGATAGTATAGGGTCTTTAATGACCTCAGCAGATCCTTCCACTCAAATGGATCCTTATCCCAGAGCCAATGCCTCTCGTCTACAGAGTGTCCAAACCCACAACACCTCATACCAAACCTCAATACCTGACCAGAAGTCCAGTCCAGGACAAAAGTCACCCAACACAACAACAAGCACATCATATAAGCCCAGACACAACATCATTGCCGTGACAACGGTCCAACAAGCAAGTACTCACCCCAAAAGAAGTTTTGTTGACATGGTGTTACAGTGCTGAAAAGACTGTTAGATGCCATAGCTGCCTCTGGTCGCCCCACTTTGGTTCCACTGTGGTTTTCCGTGACCCTTGACACGTCCTAAACCGAGAGCACGCACAGTACCATGTGATGAAGACACTTTCAGGAAAAAAAGAAAAAGAAAAGCAATCCACAAGAAATGCTTTTTCGTATCAACTATTTCAAAGACCACAAGTAACGAGCAGATCTGGTTTAAAAGAAAGGAGAAAAAAGCAAGAAAAAAAATGTCAAGAAGCAAATAATCGCCTTTTGCGGATGCCTGAGATGGTAGAGGACTTGCTCGCTCGGCGCGTGTGGTTGGAACTTACTTTACTCGCTGTGCGTCGTCCCGGTGACTGTTGCTGGCCGGCGACGATTAACCATTTACTCTCCGGGTCGCCCTCAAGAACACACACCCACAACCAAACCCCCCCGAGCCGCACGTCTTGTGGTTCTGTGGTCGATTTAGGGCAGGCCAGCGAGGAGCCCTCAAGACAGGCAACCAGCTTTAAAAACTGGCCTCTTTTCCTCCATACGCTGTCACTGGAGAGCCCTGCACACGTGGTCGCGCTGCGTCATCGCCCCGGCAACGCTGTGGAGGGAGTGGGACAGCCTACCGTTGTGGCTTCCATCCCTATATCCACCCCCCACCCCCCTCCCTCCTCCTCCTCCTCAGCCCTCCTCCAGTCCTCTCAGAGTGTCGTCTCCACTCCTCTGCTGCACGTGTCAGTCCACGGCTCCTCCGAGGCTCCGTGCCGGGATATGTCGGTGGGGGGGGGGGGGAGGTTGTCTGTCTGACTCGGCCGTGGGCGAGGAGGGATCCAGAGGCACCCTTGGGGGGGGGGGGTGCGTCCCGACAGACAGAGCCCTTCCTATCGGCACATGGGCGACATCGCTCTCTGCATTTTGCCTCTCTCCACTTCTAAAACCACCCTCCCCCCTTCTGCCCTCCCTCCCTCCTCTGCCACCTCCTCCTGCCAATTCCTCCACCTTTCCCTCCCTCCCTCCCCTCTCCCTCTCCCCCCTCCTCCCCCCTTTCCTCTCTCCCCCCCCCCCCCGTACTGGCATACTGATCCTGTGGACTGCTAGGGGCAGGCAGCTGAGCTCGGTAAGACCTGAGAGTACGAGTGAAGAACGAACGCACTCGTGTGTGTGTGAGAGAGAGAGAGAGAGAGAGAGAGGGAGAGATAGAGAGAGAGAGAGAGAGAGAGAGAGAGAGGCAGTGTGAGTGTAATACCCAGTGTATGCTTATTTACATAAGAATGTGTCTCTGCAGGGTTTGTGCGACATGGAAACATCCTCTTTTAATGCCAATACACACACACACACACACACACACACGCTAAACACATGCACGCACACACACACTAAACACATGCACGCACATGCACCTAAACATGACCACACACACACACACACGCCTAAACACCAATCCACACACACACTAAGATTTGTCTGCCAGCCAGCTCCGCTGTTCTTTGCAGCAAGACAGCATGACAATCATCCAGCGTGAATCATCTCACACAGAGCGACACACACACACACACACACACACACACACACACACACACACAGTGCAGAATGTACAGAGAGCCTTCTACAGGTTTGTGAGTGGTGGAATGACGCTATATGCTTGTCATTAGCCCGGGGGCAAAATGTGAGTAAGCGATGTCAAAGTGGAACATAATTCCTGTCATGCATTGATCTCATACAGGAGGGTATGGTTTTTATTCTGATAAATGTCTAATATCATACCATAATACAATATAGAGACAGTATTATATATGCTGTATTTACTGTATAAAATATACAGTAAAGTCTTATTATGCTTATTATTATTATTATTATTATTATTATTATTAATTATTATTTTTGAAGATTATACAAGGTTATATAATTATAAAATATCAGCGTGCAAAACATATTTCCCTTTCAGGAATTTTGAAGAAAACAGAACATTATTAAGCACAATTATTACAATACAAATTTTATATTTCACAACTTAATTACATAATTAAAAAAATCAATAATAATATGTGTAGAAATACAGAGGCACTATCTGTTCAAATAGAAAATAAATCAAAATGAGATAAAGAGACTTCAATTTGTTATTTGAAAATCATGCGCTATCTTGCCGACCCAGCGGATATAAACTTGTTTGAGCTCAAATAACATTTGTTTGAGCAATGTAGCCACAACCGCAAACCAAACAGAATGATTACATTTTGTTCTGATGTTATCTATATAAAAGCTGGTTTTGTTTACCTTAAAATAAATAGTTGTAATGTTTGGTTAGGGCATTCTGACTTATTTCTAATATGCAAATTTAAACAAAATAAAAAATGTATTTAACAAAAATCTATTCTAATAAAAAAATGTATGAAAATAATATGAACAATCTGCAAATATCTGAAGCACGTAAACATCTTCACAGGTATTCCTATATACCTGGTATACCTTCTGCAGAAAAACATTTTTGTTGGCCCGATGTTTTGTAAATATTTGCCCATCTAAACGAAGCACATGCCTCTCGACTTGCAGGGTATGTTACACAATCCTTAGGGAATAGACGTTCAATGCCGCAAATTGGCACTTTGTAAACACACCAGACAGCCTCTAACATTCATGTTACCATTTAGCATCCACAATTTAAAGTAGCGTCACCCATACAGTTAATATTAACACTAAAAATACTCTTAAATATGCCTCTTTAGTGAAAAATCACTGCATCAGCAAAAACTGGCTTTTAGTGAAGCAGTAAGAGATGACTAGGTAATTCACTAGGTAACACAAAGGTCACATATTTACCAGAGGCTGGTATATTGTCACATTATGGTCTCTTCTAATCTGGTATCCAAGTTTATCCAAGTTACTATAGAGAGCTGAAGTCCCTTCCGCATTATGAGACCTTAAGGCCGCCGCCTGATGGCGGTGTCGTTCGACGGTGTGTCAAGGAACGCAACGTTCGAAAGGTAAAGTCAAATTGACCGAGGAGCTCACAAACCTGCAGATAGTCAATGCATGTTTATGGCATTTAATCACTGCCCCAATCTGGGTATCAATCTTAATATCTGAGTTAATTTTAACCACTAAGTTGGTAATGGTTGGCTTGACATATTGAGCCAAGGAACCCAGATCATCAAGGGGGGTCCCAGTGGGGACACCAAACACCATCACTTCTGTTTTGCTTTTTTCCATCCATTCATCCATCTTCTTCCGCTTATCCGGAGTCGGGTCGCGGGGGCAGCAGCTCCAGCAAGGGACCCCAAACTTCCCTTTCTTACATTACCCAGAGAATCACAACTTCCTACACCATAATCCTTGTGTATTCATGGTTTATCCTGTAATATTTCCTCAACATGTCGACATTATATAGGTATAGTGAATGTGTGTTGTTGAGTGTACATAGGCGCTACTTCCTGTGTGAACCATTAGTAGTCTTTATGAAATCCACAGTTGGACTACAGGTGTTTATGGTAGCTTTTTCACCTCTTTTGCCATTTCACATATTGCCATCACACAGGCAATACATTGTCTCTGTGCTGTGATTTTATTACAGTAATTGTTCCATTAAAACTTAAAAAGTTTAAAGTTACCCAGGCCTTTATGTCATCAAGACATTCGAGCAGTGGTCTGTGAGGGGTACATAGATATCATGTTTGTCTATTTAAAAGATAATTGTTCAAATCAAGAACGTTGCAGTTTGTTGTGAAACCATAAAGTAATCTTTAGTTTGGTGTGTAACCACTCACATCTTTCGACTCGCACAACACACTACAATATAACAACGCTTTTTTCGGCTTGAGGACTGTGGCGCGAAAAACGAATGCACTTAACGCGACATGGGGTTTATAGCCTTACTAATTACATATTTTCATAGCCTTATACTTCAACAAATGCACAACAAACAGACTTTCTTGACTGGAAGAATGTTCTTTTAAATATTCAAACATCATATGTCTACTTCGTGTCACAAAGCAAACAGAATCCAAAAATAATGTTATTCTCGCCGTTGACTACCATATATGAGTAATAACAATAATAATAAGTGTACGCCTGATTTCCACCGGGTGCGTCTCTGTCCCGTCAAAGTCCCCATGATCGTGCTAGAAGATTGCACCTCTTCAAGGTATGGTGGCCAATGCCGGTACTACAACTGGGGGCAGAAAGCCATATTCTTATTGACACTTATTCAAAAACTATCACCTCTTAAACGAATATTAACATTGCTTGAACACCGCACAAGATCTAAAACAATTATTTATATTATGAAGTTTTATGTGTGGGGGTCGATTATTTTTTTTAAAGTCTTCCTAAATCCCAGGACAGCGTCACAGAAACTGCTGCCAATTTCTAGCGGAGCCGAGCGGAGAGTAGTTTCTGAGACGCTTCTGAGACGCTCCTGAGATGCTCCCGAGACCCTTCTGGGAAGCGTGGTGGTTCACTTGCATTAAAAAGAGCTCCGTGACGGAGCCAGAACGCGACAGAGATGCGCCCGGTGGAAATTGGGGTTTAGGCTCTCTATACAGTCTGTAGCAGCACCAATGTGGATTCTACCAAGCCTCAGTAGATTAAAGGCAATGTGATGGGAATATAATTTGCACATCTTGAATGAATTTATATTGTGGAGGTACTGTAAGGCAAATGCCAAACAGAGCATAAATGTCAAACATCACTCATATGGCATAAAACATAACTGCCTGTGTGGCATGGCATGTGGTAAACAACCGTATAACGTCGAAAATGATGTTGCGATCTCCCGGGGTGACGTGACTACAGCATGTCGCTCACGTTTCTGATTGATAACAAAGCTTAATTAGAGCCGACAATACATGGTTTTTATTGCCTTAACCTTTGCTTGCATACTTGCACAACTGCTTCGGAAACTTTCTGTAACATGTAGCTTTTCACCACCAGCCATTGTCCTGACTGCAGCAGAGAAAACAAACCCCTGTGCCGGCCATACTAAGTGCTTTAGACAGAGTGCCAATACAAACACCTTCTTCTTCTTCGCCAATTTGACAATTTTCTTACAAATGTATTTATGACATTCATAAATATCACCCATTAAAAGGTCTTAGACTAAAATAACACCTTTTGCAAACAAAAATATTCAAACTTGAAGCATAAGGATTAAACATCACCATCAATTACCAGTTCTTCATTGGTGGTCTTAAGCTATAGTGTTGAATGTGCTGCTGATGTGGGTGTATCTCCATCATGCGTGCGCGTGGTGTGTGTGTGTGTGTGTGAGCGTGCATGTGAGCCTGGCCATACCCCTGAGCTCTGGCCAAGGTCTGCCCTGAGGACCGGTGGAGAGGGCCCACCCTGCCAGACATCCTCGCTCTCTCTGCTTACCACCGAGGACCACACACACACACCTTCACGTGAACTCACTTTGCTATAACAAGCTCTCACAGAAACACAACAGAGGCATCGCGTGCGGAAACGACACAAAGAGGGGGTCACACGTTGCCGTGCGCACGGCTGCCGCGCATTCTCCCGCCGCCGGCGAACGAGGGGTGTGTGGCAAGCCGTTCTCACAGAAAAAAACGACTTCTCGTGAAAACGCACGGCGGCTCTGGAAAAATATTAGCAGATAATGACGCCTAAGAGGGGTTAAAATTAACTCAAATTGAGACGTTGCGTGTCGGGGCTGTCTGGATTTGTCTCTGTGCGGAAGCTAAAAATGACATGACATAATTAGCCCCGAGCAGACGTTACACACACACACACACACACTGTAGGTTTTTCAGTATTAGTAAAAAGGACGGGCTTATTAATAGCCTTTTTGGTTGTGTACTCTCACTGGCGGGGCATCAGAACTGCCCGCTGTGGGGGGAAAAAACAGGCAGGTACAGTGATTCACTTTAACAGGCGACATCTGTAAAACGCCAAGGTAGTTTACACTGTGGCCGGGCCCGAATTAACATGCTTTCATTGGAAACAAACTCCGCTCGCAATCAGCTGCCGGCGGTCGCTGGTGCGAACATAAATATCCCCTTACAGGAGCGCTCGGGCGAGAAGGTGATGTGCCACCACCGTAGATTGAAGAAAAGAGGAGTTCACATCAACGCCGTCCAAAAGTCATCGGGCGGCAGAGATGGAAACTTGATCTGTGATACAGCGCTGCCAACCGAATGTTGATGTTCTAATGTGAAGTGTCTGGTAAAGATACAGCATGGTATAATCTTGATGGAAAAAATATTGTGCTTTTTGGAGTCCGGCGAGGGTATGTACAGATTCCAGTGTCTTCACATTCTTTCTTGTGGTGTCTGGACAGCTGTTTTTGGAGTCACAGCTCTGAGGAAAAAGAAAGTCGGCCTTTAAGTAATAAGGGGAAATGTTTAATATCAAATGGCACACATGCAACTCAAACACACATTAAAAATAGCTCTTAGTTGTGATTACATTAAACGGCCAACGGGAAAAGTTAGATTGCTGGTGAAGGCTTCCACCAGCAGGCTGTGGCTGACCACTTAGAGACTGAACCATTGCCTTTTTCCCCCATTGCTCATTTTAATCAAGGTCCCGGTCCAGGATAAACAGCGTATACCTACACTGCAGTTCAAACGGCAAAGGCCTCCCGAGACCCAAGCGATGATTTCCAAACGTTCGCTGACAAGTTGGGTTTAATTTGTGTGCTAAGTAGCTGGGGGTGGACTTTATTTATATCTTCCACACTTGGCACACACACAGTACACACACACACCACCTCGTCCGCTGTTCCTCCACCTCAGCAAAGCCTGATGATTGATTCGTCTCTGTCTGGAAAGCGTACCAGCGCATAGCGCCACTCTGACTGCCGTAGGCGGCCATGTTGTGCTATAGGAGAGGACATGAACATGTGGAAGGCCATGACGGTGGCTCTGTGACCATGATGGGAAGACCCATGGAGAACTGCTCTTCCTGGCTACTGGAGATAAACCCCCCCCCCCGGTAATTCTCATTCGGGACGGCCTGTACCGTCCGAGAGCTCGGCTCCCCGGTCCGCGTCGAGTGAGGTCGGTCGCTAAGCAACGGATGCGGCCGTCATTGCGTGGTCACTTGTCAACAGCAGCTGAGAGGCTTTTTTGTTTGGCGACGACGATCGCCAGGCCGAGGTCGGCGAGTCGAAGCGGCGAACTGCTAAGTCAGCGCTATAATTACGAGCAACCCGTGACACATCGTGGCAGCGTGAGGCGCAGGAGTCACATGACAGGCACCCCTCCCCCCCCCCCCTCGTCGCACGATGCTGTCACCCCAGACAAATGTCAATAACAGAAATGACAGTGTGTCACACACACAGAGCGGCCATGACTCAAACGTGCGGGGAGGAGGGGGAAGGGGGGGGGGGGGGTGGATAGATCACGGCAGGCCGTCGACAACCTGAATGAGCTTCTACATAAGCTGCCCATTATCTATCTTAGAGAGGCAGTTGACTTCGCCGGGGAGAACAAAGTGTGCCTGATAGAGACAGAGGGAGAAACAAGGCTTCATAAGTAGGGGTTCGGCACTGTGTCACTGACAATGGTACAAACAAAAGAGCCTGTTGTCTTCTTGAGCCAGAGGTTTTTCTCTTTTTTTTTCTGTGAGGCTTTTGTGATGGATAATTGGCCTACTCACATGATTTCATAACGCCGTGACTCGTCTTTCAGTCCCAGTGTAACACAATAACAAGATAAAGAAAAAAAAAAAAAGAGGGATCTGAATTTTTGACATTGTTTAGAAGTGGCCGCTTTTCTTCGTTGTGGTATATAATTTTAGAAAGATGTATGAGAGCAAGGCACTGACTTGAACCAGTCATAATACAGCCTGCAGCATAGCCATCCAGTCAGTCAAGTCAGCCAGGCTGGCCAGGCCGGCTCCCAGAGTTCACTGCCTGTATTGTCTGAGGATAATCGTTTAAAAAGAGCTCTCGCAAACTACACCACAGTCCATGGCTGCTCTGCACTAAATGTCTTATTACTGTCTGAATCTCAAATTCAAATCAGATGGAAATATTCCAAGGGCAGCCATGATCTGGACTCAATTCAAAGATTACCCTCGAATCTTTAAAATTACAGGCTACAACCCTAGACAATTGTCGTTTGCTGGGAGATGCTTACGGACCAAGGTTTTTTTTTTATATATACAGTATATTTTTATTTTCGTAGATTTTTCCTCTCTTATTCTTTTGCAACATTTATGCTGTGCTGGGTGCAAGTCGGCCTGTGCGATGGTGCCCAAGTTCGGTTGTAAACACGCAGAGATGCCTGCACTTGCACCTGGGGCATCGTCTGTTAGACGCTCACTAGAGACAGGCAGCCATTCTTCTGAGTCAGCGCAGATCAACCCAGGACAAGCCAGAGGAGGAATGCATTAGATCTTCTTGGGAATAACAGTTTAGTGTGACTTCAAACGGAGCGTGTCAGGAGCATTAAAAGTGTGAGCTACAATCTGATAAGACCCTAACTCGATAATGAGTATGAATGTGTTTGCACTTCAAAAGCATGCAATATCAATTATGTCTGGAAACTTGTAATAAAGATACTGCAAAGAGAGCTTTATTAATTTGTATTATTGGTACTTGAAATTATAGGCATTATAAACACTGTAAAATCACGGCCTATTTATTATCTATATTTATTGTTTTTTAATATTTACAGAGGGGGCAGGATGTGGCTTGTTAATTAAGAGCTTGGTTTCAACTCTAAACGACACATACAATAATGTATCACAAACTAAATGCTTTGAACAATGCTGTCACACATCTGATGTCTGTTATTACAATCTGACATGGATATGTATTTCTGAATCACAATGAACACCCCCCCCCACACACACACACACACACACACACACACACACACACCAATAAATAC
>JAODOY010000017.1:336840-350179 GCA_025399855.1 Forbesichthys papilliferus | reverse complement strand
CTCTGGGCCTGGTGATCAGGGCCTTACTCCTCTCTCTCTGGGCCTGGCATCCATCCTCTGTGTAATCGGGGCCTTATCAAAGCGCCTTTGAAGCACCCGCGGCTATAGCGTGTCTGAGTGTGATCACAGGCGATAACATGCCGCTTATGGGACTCGTGGCTACTTGGGTGGGTCGTCAGCAAGTTGTCCCGCGCTACCTTCGCTGACATTGGCTGTCGGCGTGTGGCGTCACTCAGTGTTTGCATCACATAAGTAATTTGTCGTCCCGGTGAGCACAGCACAGTGTCAGTGTCACCGTTATCACACATGCTGTCATGCCGTGGTTGGTGACTGTCGACAACACACGGAGGTTCTCTCTAACGCGAGGAAACCTCAATCCCAATTTAGACAATAGACTGGCGCACAGCTCGCTGTCCATCAGGTGTGGTCGGAGCATGTTCCTCGAGGGGGTTTGGTTGTTAAGGGGTTTGGTTTTTAAGGGGTTTGATCGTTCAGGGGTTTGGTTGTTAAGGGGTTTGATCATTCAGGGGTTTGGGTCTAAAGGGGTTTGGTCGTTCAGGGGTTTGGTTCTAAAGGGGTTTGGTCGTTCAGGGGTTTGATCGTTAAGGGGTTTGATCATTCAGGGGTTTGGTTCTAAAGGGGTTTGGTCGTTCAGGGGTTTGATCGTTCAGGGGTTTGGTTCTAAAGGGGTTTGGTCGTTCAGGGGTTTGATCGTTAAGGGGTTTGGTCGTTCAGGGGTTTGGTTCTAAAGGGGGTTGGTCGTTCAGGAGTTTGGTTCTAAAGGGGTTTGATCATTCAGGGGTTTGATCGTTAAGGGGTTTGGTTCTAAAGGTGTTTGATCATTCAGGGGTTTGGTTGTTAAGGGGTTTGATCGTTAAGGGGTTTGATCGTTAAGGGGTTTGATCGTTAAGCGGTTTGGGATGCAAACAAGCTGCCAGGATAGCTCTCTATATGGTGATGGACTGGGCTTTGAAGTACCTTCCCTATGCTGTCTTGCAGCACAAAGCACTTCTAAATGTTCCTTTGTTCCACCAGACATCAGACTGCTCCGTATCCCCAATCTCCCCCCCCCCCTCCCCTCCCCCCCCTCCCCCCCTCCTCTCGGTGTGACTAGGAGGTCGACGAAGCAGCTGAACTGAATCCAGATATACTGGACTGAATGGAGCCATTTGCATTTAATGCGTACAGACAGTTTAGAAGGCCTGATCTGTGGCATTGTTTCCTTCCCTGTTTACTTGCTAATACATCTTTGTTTGTTAGTGAAAAAACATTTTTGTATTTTTGCATGTCTCATGGATGCGTTTAACCCTGTACTTGAAACTGTCTCAAAATAATGGCAGCACAAAAGGATTGTTTCGTAGCTAGTGTGTGGTTTTGGCAGCTTTCCTCACCAAAATAGTACATTTTGAATACAACAACACATATGGAATATAGTTAATGAAAGAGTTGGAAGTCAAAAACTATGTTGGGGGTAGTAGAGGAGTGGGAAAACACTAAGTATAAAAATAAGTGGGGGGGGTGGGGGACTCACAAGAGACTGGGGAGAGGGGGGGGTAGATAGACTGACTTTATTGCCCCATACATGCAAAAATAATCTGGTGTAAAATACAGACAGAAACGTGAGCGCAGGAGATAGTGACTAATTGTGAGGGGAAGAAATTATGTATGGGGGAGGGGAGGGGGTGGGCGAGTACTGGAGAGGTGAAAGGTCGCGACTCCGACACGTGTAGCTCATTGACCCCTTCACTTCCAGTCGAGGTCAGCAACTGGGAAAGCCCAGCGGGGGGGGGGGCTTTACTGTCTCGGGTTACGAGCTCCACGTCAGTGCTGTTAAAAACCCTTAAATCACACACACACCCTACACACACACACACACACACACAACACACACACACATTACACAGATGCAACCACACACACACACACACTCACTCTCTGCTGGGTCCTTCAGGGCCGCTGGGGCACCCCTGCTGTGATGGCCGTTTTCCCCTGGTAAAGTCTTCGCCCTGCACGCCTCGCCCCCAGTCTATTCCTGGTGGCTGGATGCTGGGGTGGAAAAGGGAGACTGGGACTTTTATTCCTGACCCTTTTATGATATGAACTAATGCGTATGAAAAGACATCACCCCATAAACCAAGAGAGCAAGCGGGCTCGTGGTGTGCCTATACTCAGAGATATTTCTACAGAAACACGAAACCGGCAGAGTGTGTGTTCCGGTTAACTAACACATGAAGTGCGATATTGAGGATTCATGTCTTCTCTACATTTCGAAAAATAGTCTGAATAGAATTACATACCATCGTTTTTTATTTTTTATTCAGTATTTCTAATAGAACAAAATATGTACATTGTTAACTTGGACTGATTTGAGGATAGAAGGCAGTATTAGCTTAGCGCAACTATTTGGAACCAGATGGGTATTTTTCCTCCTTCTTAAGGCCTGTGCAGGTGTAGGTGTTTCTCATTGATTTATTGTAAACTCTGCTAAGTGTCAGCGTGAGTGGTAGCAGGGCTATTGTGACGCCGATAACCTCAAATGAATTCTCCTCTCTCCACCCTCCTCCGTAGTTTATTAGTTCAGGCCAGAGGCCACTTGTAGCCTTGCAGCGTGGACCGTAATTGTGTGCGTGCTGCTTAAGCACCGACCGCAGCAATAATAGACTGAATTATACAATAAATTCTGTCCAGATGTGCGTCCTCCACCCCCCCGACGCCCACTCCAATTTGACAGTTCGCACACCCAGAATTTGAAGGCGCACACAGAGATATGCATGCACAACACACACACACACACACACACAGAGGGGCTTAGTTGTAGTGTTTGCATTGTGAGATTGTTTCCATGCCGATGTCAGCTCGCTGCGTTTCCTCACTGCTGGTATAATTACAGGTCGTATTAGCTGATAGTGTTTTGCTAACCTCTTAATAGATGTCCTCCTACCTCGGAAATCCCAGAGAAAGAGACTTTTCAAAAACAACCAGCCTTTATAATACTCTAAGCACACGCGCGCGCGCCCACGCACGCACACACACACACGGCTGACGCTAGGCTTATACTGTAAGATGATAGCGAGGTGATAAAATATTGTTATTGGTGTGTTCTATTCATTTTAAAATGAAAATTCACACCACACAATTTCCCTTTATTGTTTGTGTTGTCATGACCTTGCCATTCTTTCCACCAGCGACACGATTTGAAGTGGTGCGTTTTGACAGACAGCACTGCGCGCGTGACACTAAACCCTACATTTGCAGACGTTTTTTAACAGAACAACATGGTTTTCTGTGCTGAATACACGGCCAAGATCATGAAGGAAAACCACCATGTCAGTCAACGCTGAAGAGCGGGATCATTGAGGTAGGCTTTCAGCGTTAGAAGAAATGGGTCCCGATAAACCGGGTTGGCCTAGGAAACATTGCGACTTACAGGCAATGGCCTGTCTGTTACAGGATGTTATGCTAATGTTGATGCTGATGTTATGCTAATACATTAACTAGGTCAGGATAACGGTGGTTCCTTAAACTACGGGTCAGTAGTCTACCTCCCCGCAATATGCTTATGCGAAGTTACATTTTTATGTAAACAGCGCAAGGCTATATTCTTTCACTAATACTGAATTCAAATGTATAATGTAATACATTTGTTAATATTTGTTTAAACAGCACTATAGATTGTTTTATGCTACAGCAGGTTATCAACAGTGGCTCATTGACTGGGATACCATCCATTTTCTACGCATGTATTCCTGGGGGTCATAGGTCACGGCATTAGCAGTGGCCCCACCCACACCCCTCACGGGAATCCGAGAGCCTCCATTTATGTCCAACGGAGGAGGAGGCAAGTGAGAGAGCAAGAGGAAAGGGAGAAACAGAAAGGAGGAAGACAGCGGTCAGACTAATTATTATGTACGCTGGGTCTGAAATGTAAGTCCGTTTTCTGGGTCAGGGAAAGAGGGGGGGCAGGAGTGGGCGTTAGTTCATCCAAGATGTTTTCATTACGGCTTTTTTGTGTAGTTTGCCCTGCAGCACCGTAACTTTAAAATATGGTTTCATATTTTCCTATGTCTAAATATTGCCTGGGTTTGTTGTGCTGATACAGGAGGTTAGGCTAGAGGTGGACCGCTACTTAACGACATGCCGCCATGTAGACATGCACCACGTCTCTTCTGGCTGCAGTCTGCACACTGCCACCTGGTGGTGGTGATATATATCGCACTGTGCAGCCAAGAGAAACAAATTGAGAAAATGTGAATTCAACAAACGGTTTTCTTTCATTGAGAGAATATTAATGAAACAGCCTGTATATAATTGTCACGTTTTTCTGTTATCTATTCTACATCTATTCTAAAATTTAGTTAAAACCCTATACTAAGTGGTGCTTGTCTCACGGGTGACATATGGTGATATTCTGTCACAGGGTAATATTGGCTGAGAGGCCGGCGGTGCTAATCAGTGCAGGCAGACTAATTAGCCTGGAGACAAGTTCCAGAGGAGCATTCCCTGGGCTGCATTTCAGCGTTGCTTTCCCAGGTGGCCCTGGTCTCACTCGCTGCCTCTCCATGCGGGGCCAAAGAAAACGTAAAATATATTACCTTTTTTAACGGAGACAAGGCCGAAACGAACGGAGGAACCGGTCAAAACAGGAAACAGGAACAGGAAACAGACTTGGCGGTCAACGTGAGACGCCAGGTGCAGACTTTGGCTCGACGCTCCTCCCTGGGTTGTGCGAGGGAGGGGTTGGGGGTGGTGGAGGAGGCCTTTTCATCGCCCTGTGTCTTCATCAAACCCCTGGGTCCTGCTTCGAGGGACGAGAACCAGAGAGGGGCGGAAGTGATATTTTGGGTGAGGCAGAGATGTACAGAATGTATCAAATTAAAGCTCTGGATGAGCTCCAACTGCCTAAAGGGCACACGGGAATTCTTAATCAAGTTGGAGTTATTCATTGAAAACCAAAATACCAGTTGGTGTCAAAAGGACACATCTGCACTAATGCCCTTTTGGCATTGAGAAACTGTTTTTATGCTTTTATTTCATCACAATAGATTATTTTAAACTGTATATGCTTTCTTTGTCCATATTGTCATCAGACGGTCCCAAGCATTTAGATGAGATGGATGAAATGGTCCCAAAAAGGCGCATGTGAATTTTAAATGTTTTTAATGTTGTTTTGGCCCTCCTTGGAGAAATGTCACTTACGCCGCTCTGGTTCCCACCCCTCGGTTTGTTCTCCTGTTGTGGCCTCTCGCTGGGGTTGCCGTGGTAATTTAGCCTACAGCAGAGAAGCATGGGGCCTCCGCTGAATACAAAGCCACGTGAAATACGAGTTTCACCCGTTTCGGTTTTTAATTACAAGTAGCTGGCTTTATAAAACCAAGTTACGTTTCCATGTTATTCTCTTTCTCAGGCCCATTTCTATCCATCTTTCTCTGCTACTATCCCTTTTTACTGTAGGCTAAAGTACTACATAGGTCCTGGATGGCACACGCAGAAGCATCTTGGATCACTCGGTCCATAGCTCTCACGCTGTTGGATGTTTGCCCGCTCAGGCTCGCGCTCCTAACAGCAAGGGGAACACATTCATTTGCAGTGTCATCTTAACCATTTCAGAGCATCGTGACGTGAAGGGGAAAGTATTGCGTTCAGCTTGGCTTCTAAAAGCCACGCGGCAAAACAGTGCGACAAAGATGCTATCATTTGGAACTGCCTAATCTACAGTAGAGGCCGTTTTATAATTGTCCATGTTGAAGGAGACGAGTGTTTAAATGTATTCTTGATTCATTATTTGGAGCAGAGGTAGCGTTTGTTTTCGTATCGTCATCCGGGTGGCGTCCTTGGCGGTTACAGCGAGCGCCATAGAAGCCTTTCCGCTTTTACATCCCCGGCCTGTTCGTCTTGTCTTGCGGACGAACACGCAGGCAGGGAACACCTCTTCCCGCTAGCCCTTCTACCGCTCACGCTGACACTCGTTTACAATACATCAATGAGAAACACCTGCACAGGTGTAGAAGAAGGAAAAAGACTCGTCTGGTTCAAAATACTTAGCTAAGCTAATACTGCTTCCATCCTCTTCCCACCAATATGCATCTTCCTCACACGGAGGAAGAGCTACTGTAGACTGTGGCCAGTTCCCATTCCTCTTTACTTCCCACCCCACATACAGACAAAACGTCTGGTAATCATTGTTGTCTTAGCAACCACAAAACTGACCAGTCCAGTGTTCATCTCTCTCAGATGGGCACTGGATCTCAGACGCCTGAACCAAGGATGCTGTGATAATACAAAGATAGATGGTTGTAATGCATTCCACAACATTTAGCTGTGTAGGCGGATATAAGCAGCGCCCAGACAGCTAAATCTACCATGCATGGCCTGAAACACAGTCAATTTACCCCCAGAAGAGTATGCTGCAGAAATATAGTTGTGGGCTCAGATTGATCGTAGGTACTTGGGAATTAATGTGATCTCCTCAAAATACCCATTAACGCTATCAGAGAGAAATAGTGGGCAATATTCTGGTAAAATTGACTTGCATGGAACGCTGGGTCTTTCATGGTCTTCATGAAGGGTGAAAACTCTCCCCCCTCCTTCCAAAAATTGAATGCGGAAGTGCCGTCCGTTGGAACCCCTTTGCTAAATTACATTCTCTGCCTGAACTGCCCATGCATCACGTCAACAAACGGAGCTCAGGGTAAGTGCACATTTGTATCAAACAGTCCGTAAAAATTAAATAAACACTAAGAAAAAAGGAAAACAGCTAAAAACAGCTAGTGTTGTGATTCTTTTAAATATGGACTATTTACTCTTCACACGTGTTGTCTTTTATAACAAATCCAGGGTGTGTGTGTGTGTGTGTGTGTGTGTGTGTGTGGGGGGGGGGGGGGGGAGACTGCATCTATGAGGCATAAAAAAGAGCCGGCGTCTCCTCAACTGGCAGAGATTACCTGCAAACGTGCTCCTGTCTGAAGGCTGATCTGCCGGGTTAAACAAAGCCAGAAACCAGCTCCATACATCAGCTGTGGAATACCCTACATGACGGGGGCTGGGGCTGGCTACCGTTAGCCCGTGTGCTATCAATCGAGTTCACGGCATCGCACGCGCCAAGCTAACGGCCTTCTCGCTTCAGCTCGGCTGGCGAGTGCACGCGTGCCGCGCGAAGAGATAGGCCGAGACATGGCAAGCTCTACAGGAGAGACATTATCGGGTAAACGGGTGGAAAGAGGTGTCACAAATAATTTCCTGGAAACTCTAAGCTCAACAGTGGAGGGAATGAAGTCTGCAATTTCTGTATCTGCAGCAGCAAAATGTGCTATCTCGTGTTTCAGATTGAGAAGAAGCATAAATGCATAACCGCCTTGAACGAGGATGACACGAAACGGCACGAATTCGACCGAGTTCACGGAGTCTGACTGAATTCTGCCCCCAATCAAAAGCTTTGGATTTCATTTATGTTTATTAAATTTTCTATTTCTCACTTCATCACGTCGGAATTGAAGCTGACAGCAAAATTATCATTTCATCCCAAATTGATCCCAATCCAGCCGATGTGGGCTGGCTGCGAACATGGAGACATTGAGTAAGGAACAGGGCCCAGTGTTTTGGGAGCGTTTGGCGATGGTTCAGTCATCTGTGAGACGTATAGCTGAGGGGTGGGGGGAGGAGAGACGCTCGGAGATTGCGTTGCGGGTGTTCCCTTGATGTCCTCCTGACAGGAACCAGATTGGGAGCCGGGGCGGCGTCTATGCTTGCTTTTTCTATTTTTTTTCCCCTAGTGTGGCTCTGACGGGTTTTTCCTGGCCCGAAAGGGCCCGGTTCTGAGACGTCACGGCCCAGTTGCAGAGCCAGCCCGTACATTAAGTGAGAATAACAAATGCAAAAATAATAGTAATAATATTAATAATAATACTTTTAATAATAGTCCTCTTACAGAGAAGAAGAAGTACAATCCAACTATTGTTTGAGGTAGCTATGCAGAAAGCGTCTTTGGGACATTTTACTGGCTCTAGTAAAAGAGACCGTGTGGTCCCCGTTTGTGTGGACAGGCTTGCCAGACTGACGGCTCTGCCTCACAGTAGTCCTGCCGGGTTCCGTATCATGTATACTTCTGCTCTGTGTTACTTGGCAGGGCCGAGACAGAACTTGTCAGTTAAAATGCTTTTGTCCCGGCTCAAATGCACTGGGGCCATGTTGCTCACCGTGGCACCAGTGTGTGCGTGCGTGCGTACTTGTAGACCGTCTGGTGGCTGATGGAGAGATTTCACCTCCATCGCCAAGGCTGCCCAGAAACAGTGAAAACACACTCCCGCCTGCAGAGTGACAGACAAATATAGCGCTAGGCACTGGGCTGATTTACACTGCATGCTCTCATACTGTAGGTCGTGAGAGCTGGACGTGTTTTCACACCTCGGCATGTGAAATCATTCACAGCACACGGAGCGACTCCACAGCGAGACATAATAACTTTCATTAATTGTGTGTGTGTGTGTGTGTGTGTTAAATGTGTCGTTAAGCACAGCGTAGCAACCAGGCGCCCTTTGCTATGCCTCCGAATGTTTGAAGGCAGGGTCAGTCAATGTCGAGCACGCTTGCTAACTCAAATCAACTCTACTCAAAACACACTCCCTCAGAAGCTCCACTCCCACACATTGAAAGGCATTGTAAAGCCAAGGGTGTTGTTGTTGTGAGCAATGTTCGCCAATTTGTTTGTGTTCCTATTTAAGGAGCCAGGGCTGTGTAGAAGTGTACCAGATCATTTTTTCAGCACGCACAGGGAACAGTAAAATACCGGAATGCGCTGAGATATTTGGTGAATTTTACATAAAGTGTATTAGCTTTACAATTAGCTTACAATAGCTGACTATACCTTTAAACGGGTAAAGGTGCTAAAGGTGCTTTTATTGACACATACATGTTGCGAAATTCACCCTCTGCATTTAACCCGTCCCTCAAGGGAACAGTGGGCAGCTGCTGTGCAGCGCCGGGGACCAACTCCTGGTTGATGCCAGTGTCTCTGGTCACATGGCACTGACTGACTGGAGGGTGAACCTGACATGTTTTTAGGAGTGTGGATTTATTTCACACAGCTGTTGTCACAAGGTCTTCTCGACCACCTAATATGAAACGCTGCAGATTCAGCAGACCTGAATTACAACTTTGGACTTCTTGGCACATGTTCAAACTCTACGCGCTATTTCACCTTTAAACAAATGAGCAAGAGCTAAAACATATAATATTCAGAAAAATATGTAATATACAGTGTTTGTACACTGCCTAGAGTATATTTTATATATACAGTGTATACACAGTAAAGTATTTCACAAAATCAGTGTGTCAAATATAATGGAGATTATATTATTTGTCTTACTCAGCGTTTTAGCTGATGTTTTACCAAGTTATGTAGCGTTAATCCCATGTTGGATTTAGTGTAGCATAGCCCACACACACACACAGACACACAGACCCCAGCCTGCCTTACTGTGTGTAACACAGTTTGGTCTGTGCTTAATCAGTTCTGTTTTTAAGTGTTCTCAGCTCTACTTTCCAGCGCTGCCTCGTGAAAGAAAACTGTCTGGTCGTGGGTGGCTTAGCTGGGTCACTGAGCCCACAGAGTGAAGCATTTCATAAGAAAGAACCCACTTAATTCTGAACCATACATTGCATTAGCTGATTTACATGTGGACAGCTATCATTTTGTGAGGGGCTTGACATTGATAAATGAGGTGTTTTACCTAATGGGTAATAAAAACAAATTACAGGTCTTAAGAGAAAGGATGTTCTTCATTTGGTTCTGTTTTCTGTCCTTTGGAGGGCAAGGGCCAGATTGGTTCCATATGATTGTAGAGCTTTCATTTGTTAAGACTACAGACAGAGATTAATAAGGGTGTTTTCTGATGACAGATCCAAACTGCTGCTTGGGGTTACTCAAAGCACAGGAATGGCGGCATCAAATGTATATGAAGAACACAAGGCTGAATGCATATCTGGAACACCTGAGAAAACGTTCAGAACTAGGTATATGAATGTATTGCCATTCATAATCTAATGCTAAGTATTTTTCCCTGCTTGTATTTTTTTTATTTACCTTTGGTGTAAAGTATCCTGTATTTGCACAAATACGATTATATTAATTGCAGGACAATTCAGTTTTAAAAGACTGCAGCAAATGCATCAATGCTATATATGCGCATGTATTTTTTAGGATAATAAAAACTCTTGCTTAACAAGACCTAAATAACTCAATGATTATAAATAACCCATAATGTTTTTACAGTAAGACCCTGTATTTCAAGACTGTAAATTACGAGGGATGTAAAGCCGTCAATGCAGTTATTAATGTGGCTGTGGCCTTAAACCTGCGATCCGTCAAATAATCTAAAATCAAATTAGTTACACCATAAACAATCTACTTATGGTTCACACGTTGCTTAAATGCTGACACCCGATGTGAAATGACAAATGACAGTCCGGAGACTCAAACAAATCAGTACTCTGACCAGAAGGGGTATTTTTTTTTCCCAGGGAGAAAATATTAGCCCAAACAGTACTTAGTAGGTGAGGCTGTGTTATTCTTAACCAGTTTGAATCACTACTGAACCCTTTGAGTCCCACAGAGCTCGTATATAAGCTCTCTCAAGTTTCTCCAGCAAGGCGTGAAAAAGCTTCCCAGATGAGGACAAGTCTGCCACTATTCCACATCTCGGCCCCGTCAAAACGCAGCCCCGAAGGGACGAGCCGGCCGCATTTCACCGAGTCACTGAGTCCATGATTTTCCATAACCGACAATCAAAAGACCCATAAATCGTGAGAGTTATTGAATCAGGTGTGACCTTATACCTGGTTGTGTCGTATGGACGCGCGGGATAGGGAAGGAGGGGGGTGAGGGGGGTAATGAATTCGCAAATTGCTCTGTGTTGTCCCGAAATATCCAAATCCCTTTAAATATCCTACTTGCCGTATCAAAACCTCCATTCATTTATTCATATGCAGTCATAATTGCTGAGTGAAGACAAACACATTTGATATTTTCCATTTAGACTAGATCTAAAGAGTCAACACGAGCATGGCATGTCCTGCTAGGAAGCCACTGCTTTTTAACTCCAAAATTACAGAGTTGTGTTTTGTCCGGCAGTCATTGAACAAGGAACACAGAAATTATATTTCCCCCCGCCCTCCCCAAGTGAAATTAATTTAGCCGTTCCGTCTCGGCGGTAAACGATGCAGGCGCCAGTCAGGCCGAAGTCAGGTCAAGGTATTTTTAAGTGCCACGTCAAATCGCCACTACCTTCCCGCAAAGCATTGCATCTTACGGGACAGGAAGGCCGCCATGTCCCCGGGAGAGGGAGATGGCTCAGCCACGCGGTGAGCCTTAAGCCCTGGACACATTGCAAGCGTCAAGAGACAATGGAAAGTCAACGAGATTCAGCAAGAACAGGCGAATGGGCAATGATGCAAAGTGAGCGGGTACCGAGTTAAACACATCTTCCCACTCCAGGCAATGCGATGGAGGCACCTACCAACGGGAGCTGAGGATATCGTTGACTGACAGACTGGAACATTTTGAGTGGGAAATATGCAAGAAGGACTCCTAGGCAACCAGAGCCTGGAATGTAATCAAGCGGCCAATTCTCAGCTACAAAGCGATGGGCGGATCGCTTGCAGTGTGTCTGGGGGCTTTATGGGCACTCACAGGGAAACATGGTGGCCCAGTAGATAGCACTGTGGCCTCACAGCAAGAAGTTTGCGTGTTCTGTCCGTGTCTACGTGGGTTTCCACCAGGAGCTCTGGTTTTCTCCACTATCCAAAAAACATGTTAGCTTCACCCTCCAGTCAGTGCCATTGACCAGAGACACTGGCTCCAATCTGGAGGTGGTCCCCGGGCGCTGCACAGCTGCTACCCACTGCTCCCTTGAGGGACGGGTTAGATGCAGAGGATGAATGTCGCAACATGTATGTGTATGTGGAAATAAAAGCACCTTTACCTTAGCAACTGCAGGAGCAGGAGGGGAAGAGAGGCAGGGCCCAAAAAGTCTGCGGTATGTGCCAGAGGGACACATTTCGCTGGAACACGGCGCGTGCTGAGTGATGGGGTAACGGCTACAGCAGTGTTTAGAAACACCAGTCGGCCAGTCTATTGCTTAGGAGCCTGGGAGTCTGCGCACCCCCCACCCCCCACACACACACACACACCCACCACACTGCTCATGTACCATGATGGTACATGCAGCCGCACTACATACCGGGAGTTGCGCGCCGCTAAAATTAGCCCCCTGGAACCAGATGAAATTCCACACAGAATAAACTTTTCTTGACTTGATTATATTGAGCCGTTCCAAGCGCAGACATAAAAAAAATAAAAAAATAAATACATATAAAAAATAAATAAAAGTAAAAGGAAAGTACAGGCAGAGGACCAGGGGGAACCTTAGACGCTAAACGCCCAGGGTCTGGCGCTTGCACCGGGCATTGTGTGGAGCCGAGACGCTGCAGCGACGCCAGAGCCTTCTCCTCGGACCCGGAGGGGAGAAGGAGGTGGGGGTCCCGTCTCTCTCGAAGTGGGGAAGGGGGGTCCCCGTCTCCTGTGGGCTTGCGGTGGGGCTGCAGAATCTGCAGAACGCGAGGCTGCAGATTAAGAGCAAGCGATCCGTAACCGCTGGACTCAGCAGGCCACGTTCATCCATGAATGATGTGACCCGCCCCCGCTGACCCCTGATCTCGCCTGGACTGCTTGGAAAACGACGAGGTGATTCAGGCCGGTAAGCTTCGGGCGTGGTTCAGGTGTGACGTGGGCGACTTGGAAACAACGCCCAGAGATTATACAATATAGCATCGGTTTTATTATAATGTATTAGAAGAGCAAAGGCTTTTGTCAATGGAAAATATGTTTTCTCTCTTCTCCTGACTTTTCTACTGCAAGAGTGAATAACAACAGATTGCTGGTTCACAGGTTCGTCCAATAACCTGCAATCTATTTTTTTTAAAGCACCTGCCCTCTTGAACCCATTTCAATGGACAGCTCCCCAGATGGACGTGTTTTAACAGACATAGATACCAGATCTGGTCAGGTTAACGGACCCCCCGCTGCACTCTGATACAATCTGGAAAGACTCTGTGGGCGCGACATTCACAGAAATTATATGTTTCGCTTTACGAATCAAGACTGATGGTGTAATTATGATGGTGGTGTATTGAGTGGTGTAAATCAATGATAAATGCTAGGAAATGTGTCACAAAATTATTAATTTATGTACAGTAAACATGTGCCCAAGATATTCACATTAAAAAATGTTTTAAATACACACGCACACACTTAAGTACATTTAAATAATGTGTAAAGTATACTGTA
>JAODOY010000017.1:320039-336740 GCA_025399855.1 Forbesichthys papilliferus | reverse complement strand
TCTATCTTGCCTCCCCATCTGTCTTCACTCCCTCTCTCTCTCACCCTCATATTTTTTATCTTCCCCCCTGTCTGTCTTTCTCTCTTTTATTCTCTCTCTATCTTCCCTCCTCTCTCTCTCTCTCTCTCTCTCTCTCTCTCTCTCTCTCTCTCTCTCTCTCTCTCAATCTTCCCTCCTATCTGTCTCCCCCCACCCCCCTACCACCACCAGAAGGAGCCCAGCAGTGATGTGAGTAGTCCCAGCAGCCCCCGCCTGACGCCCCCGACCAAGCGCGCCTGCAGGCAGCTCACTCCCAGCTCCAGTGACACCTCCCCTTCCCCGCAGAGCAAGGGTCAGAGGGTCAGCTGGGACATTCCAACCTACCGCACCAGGTGTGTGAGTGATCATACGTGCACGTGCATGTGTGTTGGTGTGTGTGTGCTTGTCTGTGTGCGTCTGCGTGCATGTGTGTGTGTGCTGTGTGTTAAAGGACTGGGAACATTTTTGAAATAATTATTGTAGTTGTCTTTTGCATCACAATTTCTAAAGGACTTCCATTTTGATCTTCTCATCTCCAGGTTGTCTTCTCGCACGATGCAAAATGGGCATGGTAATGTCACTTTGTTTTATTATTATTATTATTATTATGTTATTTAAACAATACAACTCTGCTGTTAAGCTGTTAACACGGAACTGGGAAAGTTGACCCTGTCCCATTATATCCCAATCTGGGCTAAATTTTGAGGTGCTTTCAAATGTTTTTAATGTTCAAAGCACAGTTGCTTTTTAAAAATATTTAAACATATTTAAATTGTTGGATTTTTAAAGTAACCCTTAGTCCAGCGTCCAATTGTGTGTTTTCTGAGAACTAACTCCTCAGACCATTTTGTGTGTTGCAAACATTCACACTTAACTTTCAGCAAAAGGAAAACTGGTTTGGAAAATGTTGGCGAACTTTGCTTTCATTTGCCAGTTTGAACGCACCTCAGATTTTGTCCCAGGTCCCACATCATATTAGATAGTAACCAATCGTCTCTGACCTGTGTCCCAAACGAAAAACTGTGTTGAAAATGTTTCCTTTCTTTTTGATTTTGAACGCAGCTCACAAGAGCCACCGTGAGGGCGAGAGCGATGACCACTCCCACATGAACGGCCATGTCGAGCTGAAGAGGAGCTGCCGCGTGCGGAAGAGCCAGTTTGCGCACCTTAACCAGAGCCTGCTGTTTGACCAGCTGGTGAACAGGTGTGCGGTTCAAGCAGTGCTCGCTGCGTTATCTCTCCACTGTTTTAACCACGCTAGAGAATTTTTACTTCTGAAACGACACATTTGGCAGTTGGAGGCACATATACCACACCCCCCCAACAAAAAAAAAGAACCAATCATCTCCTTTTATAGCTGCCAAGCATTAACCTATTGTGTGTTTGCACTAACGCAAGCAGGCTGGTCGCATGCGTAGAAGTATTCCATATGAGGGGGGAAAAAAACTTATTTTTAAACCTTATTTTGGGGCAAAGTCACCCAGCAATATACATATTTTATTTTATTTGCAATTATATACATGCTGTTTTACAGTTCCTAACAACAGTGCGGAGTTGATGGCTACCGAGTGGCAATACTTGGCTTCTAATGGGCTATTTACCAATAGGCCAACAAAGGTGCTATATATGATATTGTAAACATTATTATACCAGAATACCACTATTTTCTATATAGGAAGTAGGGCAGGACGATATGGACAAAATTGATATCACAATATATATCCTAATTTCAGTCGATACGATATAATTCCAATATCGAATATAAACCTTGATTAAGAGCCTCAAATACTGGTAAGAATGCCCACAACTAAGTACTTAGAATCTTCTGAATCTCCTATAAAACTTTATTTTAGAAATAAAAAAGGTGAAAATAGGTTCACCCGTTAGCCTTCATACAAACAAAAAATGTGAAATCTAAGTCAAATAAATAAAAACACTCAACTGTGTTATACATTTTTCTGTTAGTATTCATAATCTATGAAGTCTGCCAGTAGGTGTCAGCAGCGTTCTGGCGTGCGACTGGATCTGTAATCCCATGAATTAGAGCAGATAAATTCCACCCAAGACTGAATGTTAGTGGAGGAAGCTGACATGATATGTAATATTTAGCCTTTTCGTTACATTTGCTGTTAAGTGAGAGAGTTAGTATAAATGTCGGGCACGTGAAAACAGCCCACTACTGCTTAGAATTGGCTGCCTGTCTAATGGTGTTCATCACACACATAGTTTCTTTTATTTCTGTTTGCCTTGAATACATCTGACTGCTGTGCCCGTCTTTCAGTGACAAATGCTGTGTAATGTTTATCCTATTGAATTAATGGATATAAACTTAAGAATTATATCACCGTTATTGAAAAATGTTTTATCGGATATATAATGATATTGAATTAATGTCCAGCCCTAATAGGAATATAGTGGAGTAATTGTGTCCTGAGCAGAGAATGACAGAATGACATCACGCTCCCTCTGTGTGTGTTGTAATCTGAGCTCCTCTGGAGCATTTGTCTCGGTTTGAGATGCTGGTGCGCTTAGTGTTACATCTAGTGGTAGAAAGTCGTATTGAGCCACTTGAAGCCATTATATGATCACACCTTTTGACTGCTAGCTGGATAAACGGTCGTACAGCAGTCAGCCGAGCATTTTAAAATAACACCACATGCTGTACAGTAATTTAAAACAATAAAGCAGCTGTTGTGTTTGTTCCTGGGGAACATCCAGTCATAAACTGGTTTGACTGGAAAAAACTACCGACATTACATGGCAAATATGACACATGGGCAACATCACCAGTCTGCTCAAGGCACGAAAAGTATGAAGGAGGTAACACACCGATGCAGGATGTATGAACCTTATTTTGGGGCATTCACATTAACCATTCATTTAGGTAAGGGCCTGGTCTTGTTAGCTGCCTGAGAGTGTTACCAAGGTGGCTGACGAGGCTGCTCTACATATTGAATGCGTAGTTGTGTACCTTTTCACTGAAATTCAGTTGCTGGAGACTTATTGCGTGGAGTTTGCAACATCTGGTGAAGGGCAACGCACTTGTTAAAATAATCCAACTCATGCATTACAACACGTGTGTGATCGTTACCTGGATGTACTTAAAATTAAGCTGTGGTTAATTTTATTGATGAAAATTGTGCTGCATTAATAACAAGCAATGTCAGCTTCAGTCGGGCTTCATTACGTTGGTTTATTAGAACCTGCCATGGGACCAGCTAGCATCACCACACCAACTATAATAGTAGTTGCGTACAATGTTGCATTGTATTGGTTGCGTGAGAGAACTATGCAGCGTAGGGAAATCTGCAATATGTAAGCGGCTTTAGAGCTCTAAAACATAATAATCCTTTACTTCGACACAGACATGGCTCCGTAAATAGGAACACATGATCAAAGTGGCGAACACCGCTCACATCAACAAAGCCTTAGTGCTACAACTTGCTTCACAATGCGTTTCGATGTGCGAGGCTGCGCAGCAGAGGGATTTAGTTTTAATTTGAGCTCGAGAGTAACTGACCCTGCTTACCCTAAGCAACCTGTATGAGCTCTAAAACAAAATGTCAGCACTCCCACTTATAAATGGTTAGAGCTCTAAAACAAAATGTCTCCTCTGTTAAGCACTGCCACTTATAAGGGCTCTAAAACAAAATGTCCTCCTGTGTGCTAAGCACTGCCGAGGCCGTCCTGCAGGAGATGGACAACATCAGCAGCATTCGGCAGAATCGCGAGGTGGAGCGTCTCCGCATGTGGACCGGGGAAACAGAGGAGGTAAGGCAGCACGCCGGCAATGCGATCGCTCCCGGCAACATGCGAACGACGCGCCGGTCTTAAACGCAAAACAAACCGCATCCAAACAAACGTATTTATTTTTTTGTTGTTTTTTTCCTTCTCAGGAGAATATGGACATGTACTCCCGGGTGAAGCGCAGGAAGTCTCTGCGGAGGAACACCTTCAGCATGCCGACGCACCACAAAGTGATGAAGAAGAAGACGACGACGACGACTGCGCAGGAAGAAGAGGGGACCGAGGGTCAGTATTTGTCAGGACCATGGGGCATCGGTGGGTAGGCGGGCAGGCGGGGTCCTGCAATGGTGACACCAATTCTGCTTCTGCCTGAAATGTAATAGAAAATATTGAAAACAGCAAACATAGATTTTTCAAATTTTTAAAAAAATATTATTATTTATTTTATTTTTTTGCATTGCGAGAGTACAAAAAAATATTTTCAGCAAATCTCTACCAGTTGTGTACTTGTGAAACACATGGCAATACAAAAAGTATTTATATAAGATCTCTATTTTCGTTATCTGTAGCAGGTCATCTCAACTTTCTCAACATATAGTTTATTATAGTTTATTCTAGTCTATGGTGCTACTCTTTATGCTATACACTCTAGTTCTATTTAGGGCTGTATTATTGGTAAGAATCTGTCGATATGATACATATCTAAGATACAGGGGCCACAATGTGCTATTGCGATACTGTAAGCACGACGATCTATAGCGATTTCAATTTTTTTTAAACCGTCATAGCAATGCTAATGTGTGGCGCCGCTGCGAAAACAATAATAAGCCCTTGTGTAAACTTGCTCAGGGACTTAGCTTTAAGCTAAATCTGGCTAGCTAAAGCTAAAACAAACATATTTTCTCTCTTTTGAAGTTGATGTATTTTGTATATTGTACCTTTTTTTTTTTTGTAAAATGTTTCAATCAGTATCGCAAACCGATATATCACGATACTCAAATGTATAGATATTTTCTTACACCCCTATTTCTACTATGTTTTCAGAGTCTCACGAAGAGGAGGACGTTGATGATGATGATGATGAGGATGATGACGACGAAGGGGATGACGCAGAGGAGGCGGGCGAGGAAAACGACAGGCCGTATAACCTGAGGCAGCGGAAGACCGTTCAGAGATATGAGGCGCCCCCTATTGGTTAGACACCTCAGCTCGTGTTGTTAGTGCTGGTGTGTGTGTGTGTGTGTGTGTGTGTGTGTGTGTGTGTGTGTGAGAGAAAAATCTAATTCATGTGCATTTGCGTTCACAGAGCCTGTGAACAGAAAGCAGAGCAACCCTTCACTCTTTGACACTCACAGGTCCCCAGCAAGGAGAAGCCATATTAGGTGGGTCAGGCAAAACACACGCTCACGCCACGCTAATTGAACCTTGTGACTAATGACAGAGACGCTATATAGAGGAGACATGCCACTTAGAGACATTAAATAGAGGAGGCGTGCCACTTAGGGACATTATATAGATGAGACGTGCCACTTAGAGACGTTATATAGAGGAGACGTGTCACTTAAAGACGTTATACGCCAAAACTGACCATTGGAAGAACATGTCCCGCCTCTTCCCCAAAAGAACCATCTGCCTGCTTTATAATTGAAGAACGGACACCTTATAAGCCAACTCGGTGTCGCGAAATCTTGCGCATGCGTAGTGGAATTTCAAACTGGCGATAAAATAGTTTTTAAGCCTTATTTTGGGGCAAAATCACCAAACGTCCGGAAGTTTAAAGATTGTTGCCTAGTGACGAGACTTGCCAATAAGGACTGGCGACTTAAAGGTGGAGCCAGTGATGCTAGAGGCCGATTGTTGATATTTGTGTTCCCATATAGAGAGCCAGGACTTTGTAGAAACACCTGAGATATCACAAACAGGCATCTAGTGCCCCCAAAATAACAGTGTCAGAGACTCGCCAAAGTGTATTAGCTTACGATCGCTGACTCCACCTTTCTAACGGCATGGCGTTCCAGGGTGAAGAAACATGCCATCCACAGCAGCGACACCACCTCCTCTTCTGACGAGGAGCGCTTTGAGAGGAGGAAGAGCAAGAGCATGACGCGGGCCAGGAACAGGTGAAGGTCTCCTGTCTCCTCCTCGCTTCGCGTTTCTTCTCCGTTTCCAATTTGGAATTTAAAGGGTACACTCCTCGATTCGTCTCCAGAACTGCACTCATAAGGTGCGTTCAGAATTGTCAAACGTCCATAGCAAACGCCTTTGCTTCAAGCATAACATTTAAACGTTTTGTGTATACATGCCAAAATAATTAGATTTAAACTGTCCTTCGTCCAGCCCCAATGTGTGTTCGCTGTCTTTTTTTTTTGTGTTCGCAAATGTTCGCAGCGAACTCAAATCAAACGAAAACTGTTTGAATATGTTCGTAAACATTTGGAAATGTTCGCCAAATATGAACGCACTTCTGGTTGTTTGTGTTGTTTTGGCTTGAAATGTCCACCGGCGCCTGCACCTCGTGCACGCTCTTTTTACTTGCTCACGCTGTTCTCTACCCCTCCCCATGCCCGTGTACATGTGCTTTAGATGTAACCATTAGCTGGGGGGTTTGCGGTGAGTTAGTGACTCTTGTTGTCGCGAGAATCATTCCGGAACCCCTCAATTCAAAAGCGTCATAAAGGAGGTGCTAATACATTCATACGATTGGATTTCCTACATTCATCTCACCCAATCAGAATATTTCAAATTAGCTAGAGCGCCGGTGGAAACTGAAACGTACGCCGGAAAAAATTTGAGTGGTTCTCGACACAGACGACAAGCACTTTTAAGTTTGAGGGTTTCCAAAATTAATTGGAGCCTGTGAGAACAGGATTGTCTCACAAGGCTAGAGGAGTGTACCTTTTTTAGAGAAAATTTGAAGACCCATCCGGCCTCTTTAAGTGGGCATGTCTTTAACAGCATTTTTCTGTGGAGGCTGACATACGCAGCGCCCAGACAGCTAAATCTACCATGCATGGCCTTAAACAAAGTAAATTTACCACAAAACGGTTTGCTGCAGAAATTCATGTAATATACTCATAAATACCCATCGACGTTCTGGTCTGGTCTGCATAAAGGGCGAAATGTTCCCCCCTCTTCCACAAATTGAATGCGTAAGTGCCGTCCATATTGAACCCTCTCTGTTACCAATCTCTCTGGTAATATTTTTAACCCCGCAGATGCCTGCCCATGAACCTGTGTGCGGAGGACCTAGCTAGTGGGGTGCTACGCGATCGTGTGAAGGTGGGCGCTAGCTTGGCAGACGTGGACCCCATGAGCCTGGACAGCTCGGTGAGATATGCTTTGAAGGGCGGTGATTTGATTATTCAATTAATAATTATAGCTTTCTACCACTTTAGTACTGATGTTCTGATTGTACGTAGGTGATCACGTGTAACTGTGCGGCAGATGATTGGCCAAAATATCAGCTGCAAAATATGACTAATTAAAAGCATATTACATAGCGCAAGATCAAAAGCTTATGGCGCGCCAAGCTTAGCCTACACCGCCTTGATTTAGGTAGCATGTAGACAGAAAGAAGTGATGGCACAGTAGGCTGTTTTCGGCTGAACAACCCAAAAGATTAGGGGACAACATATTCCATTTTCTTTCCCACACAAAAATACAGACATGTCCCAAACAAATCTGTGTGTGCGCTGCATGGTGAGCTTGCCAGACTAAGTACATATTACTAAACTGTAGTAAAGCGCTGTAAAGTCGGAGCGTCGTAAATACATAAGCTCCCAAAGCCTACAACAGGCTAATACGGGACTGGGGGCATTTGTGCTTTGATAACGCACACGCCCTACATCAGACGTCTTATTCGATGGGCTAGCCTCATGAAAAAAAAAAGCATTTTACACCGCGGTATTGCGGTTATCATGACAGCCCTAGTCCCAGCTAAACAGACTGTATATGGCTATTTCATTGTATTTCCCATACCCAGCTGTGTCTGCAGGTAAGCATCTAATGGCTGCGCCCTCATTGGACACAACCACATGAACATTTACCTGTGGGGGTGACAATGATTCTTCTCTTTTTGTTACTGTTCCCGCTTCTCCTGTCTATAAAACCAGAACTATTTCTTTGTTTACTCAGAGATGTGTGGTGGAACTTTGTGAAACCATGCGTTTCTCCCTTGCTGCGCACCATTGTATTATTAAAGCCTGCTTTCCTGATTCAACTCCATCCAACATCGACTGGTCTACATTTTCATGATAGAAATGATTCCCGTCATGTTTTAGCCATTTGTTGTTTCGGATGGTCACTGGCTAATTTGCGTTTGGTTGTATTAGTCTACTTAATCTACTGTTACAATGTCTACACATTTATTGCATGTGAGTTATTTATTTTCCGTGATTGTGTGTCGGCCAGTGTGTTCCGCTTCCAATGCTCTATACACGAACAGGACATGTTTAATACTGCTTGGACTACAGACTGAAGCCAGGATACGTCAAATATCAATATCTTTTGGCGCTGCTTACAGATACTGTAAATTAATATGCAGAAATCAGTTTATAGAGGTTATACCGGGCTCGATGCATGGCAGCACCGGTAGACTTAAAAGGGGTGCGCAATATATTGACTCAATATCGTTATCGCAATATCACATCGACAGTGTTGCAGAAAGTATTCAATATTTAGTTTATTATTTTGTGGAGAGAGGCTGTGTATTCAATTTAGTCAGAAAGGATGTGTGGCTAAGGACGACAACGACACAACGAAGATCGAAGAGGAAACATTAGGGGCCAAAATAAAACCTCCTTGGTAACCCTAGTAGAGTGACTCCACATGCAGGAAGGTGTTGCACACCCAATACCGCATGGTTTCCCATGAAGGGTGACCTGGATCTGTTTCCCTGCCCCCCTCCTCAGGTGAAGTTTGACAGTGTCGGTGGCCTCACTAACCACATCCAGTCGTTGAAGGAGATGGTGGTGTTTCCTCTGCTGTATCCAGAGGTCTTTGAGAAGTTCAAGATCCAGCCTCCAAGGTGAGCGGGGGATGGCATAATCCTTATGTTGAATCTCTCTCCTCCTTCATTGTTGGAATGACAAACATTGTTTATTGGGAGACGTTTTTTTAAATGATGCGTTATATGAGTAGAACAGATGGCAGCCACAGTCGGACAGCACACGCTAGAGGACTGCATTGGCTTTGGGAACGCAAATTGGGCGTGGGCGGTTTCAACTGTCCTGCGGGCGGTCCAAAAAAATATACTGCGGGTCCCGGGATCCAGCTGATTGCCAGTGAATGGGTCCCCACTGATCCCTATAATGTCTTAACATGTTTGCAGGAGTGTGTTCTAGCACAGCCGGCTACATTTAAATTCTCCCTGTGTTGTGTGCTCTCCCCTCCAGGGGGTGCTTGTTCTACGGCCCACCGGGCACCGGGAAGACCCTGGTAGCACGGGCGCTCGCCAACGAGTGTAGCCAGGGAGACAAGAAGGTGTCTTTCTTCATGAGGAAGGGCGCCGACTGCCTCAGCAAGTGGGTTGGCGAATCAGAACGGCAGTTGCGCCTGCTTTTTGACCAGGTGAGCTACCAGCAGCACCGCTGGGGAGATTGGACTACAGACAGTGCTCAACTCACGGCACTTTTTGATTTTTGATTTTCCCAGTTTTGCTTGATTTGAAATCATTTCAATGCTCCATCTTGTTATTCCAGTATCTTTGGCTCTGCTGCCACTTTACGGGGCTCATGATGACCCATAAAGTGGGCTGCAGTCAAAGCAGTCAGTCAGCTGACTGACTGATAGAGCGGTCAGGGAAAGCACATGTGCATTTAGCTCATAACATTGAAAGCAGGGCCCATTATCCTCGAGAAATGCTTCAAGCTGTCTTTGAGCTCAAAACAATACACAATTCCTCAGACGCTCCGCGCCAAACATCGAAATGCATTGCAAAGCCAAGGGCATTGTTGCTGTGAGCGGTGTTTGCCACATTGATTGTGTTGTTATTTACGGAGCCAGAGCTTTGTAGAAGGGGATATTTGGTGAATTTGCCAAAGCGTATTAGCTTAAAACTAGAGCTCCACGGGTGTTTGTGCGTGCGCACATGCGTGTTTGTGGCCCATGACATTTCTGTTTTGGCCTGAGATGTTTGTCCTGCAGTAAGACATTAACTGGCAGTAAACGACACACATCCAATTTAAATAAATGTCTATTTTGCTGATGTTTGACACATTGAGGCAACGGAGCGATAATTCACATTGCTCTTTCCGTTTTAATACCACAGTGTGACATTAGCATGGAAGTGACACCAAGCATTGCGAAGTTACACATTTTAGCAGTGTCAAATAGCAGTGGTGGTTATCTTACAATAATGTTGTAATGGGAGACATTCTTCAGTTTCCTCTCGAGTGTGACAGCTTTCTTCGTTGATGCGGAATAGCGGTCTGACTTATGTGGTTTCTTTTTTCAGGCATACCTGATGAGACCGAGTATCATCTTCTTCGATGAGATAGATGGCTTGGCTCCGGTCCGCTCTAGTAGGCAAGACCAGATACACAGGTAGGTCTGATAATATGGCCCTCTGATGAAAGACTTAACACATTCATGAATATACAGAAATGTCTGTTGCCATTCACTGTGAATGACGACAGAATAAATGTGGAGCCAGCGAGGGTAAGCTAATACACGTTTTATAAAATTCAGTGAATATCTCCCCAAAAAGACCGGATGTCTTTTTCAGCACATACAACTTGTTCATTGTATGTTCTCAAAGAATATATCTGGTCCTTTTTACAACAACCCCGGCTTTGTAAATGGGAACACAAACAAAGTGATGCTTCTGAGGAAGCACTCTGGCATTCAAGTGAAAATAGCTTTTTAAAATTTCATTTTATACCATTTATGAAAAATGTTTTTATGTGATGTTTTTAAGAGCTGTAATGTACCTCTAACATCTAAAATGTTGACCTGGGCTTCTGCGTCCCATCCAGTTCTATTGTGTCCACCCTGCTGGCCTTGATGGATGGCTTGGACAGCCGTGGGGAGATAGTGGTCATCGGTGCTACTAACAGACTTGACTCTATCGACCCGGCACTCAGGAGACCCGGCCGCTTCGACCGGGAGTTTCTGTTCAGCCTTCCGGACAAGAAGGTACACTAACACGGATCGCACATTCTAAGGATTTGTCGGTGGTTTAAATTGTCCGCCTCTCCAGTGTCTTCAGTGGGTATTGTCGCCTTGCATTGGATGAAAGCAGATTGCGTTGTGCATTGCCTTCGTGTTAACTGTAGTAAATAGGGGTGTAGCGGTACACTGAAGTCACGGTTCGGTTCACGCCGCGGTACATATGGCATGTCACACATGTTTGGTACTTTTTCGGTACGGCGGTGACTGGTTTTTGCACAAATACGCTTATAGCCTATATAACATCACTTGTTTGTTTTTTTTTCTTTCCTTTCAGAACGTGCCATGTCATGGAAAAATACAGTATAGTGTAGGAGCAACAATATACTACAAATACATTTTATTAGACCAGCCACGCTCCTTTTCACAGTAATTGAATTGATCCAACTGTTATAAATTAATACATTCTGTTCCACTTGTCATATATTAATACCTTCTATTCCACTTGTCATATATTAATACATTCTGTTCCACTTGTCATATATTAATACCTTCTATTCCACTTGTCATATATTAATACCTTCTATTCCACTTGTCATATATTAATACATTCTATTCCACTTGTCATATATTAATACCTTCTATTCCACTCAGTCTCACCCCCACACACAATAGCTAGTTAGGACAGGTAAAAATCCGTTGGTAATATGCGCGAACTTGGCGTGCGTGGCAGTCCAAATGCGGAGAGAAAAACTCTGAAAACTCTTAAACTTAGTTCCGCGTGCATTGTGCAATACTCACGACACACTGAAGTTTTCTCATCCAACACTAAACATTTTCACCACACAGCTGTTTTGAAAGCATGACAGGCGGGTCCGATTTGAGCTAAGGCTTACAGCAAAAATGCTCTGTGTGAAACTCTCCCATCTGAATTTTGGTTTCGCATTATGCTCAACTTTGCACCATACCGTTCACATGCATGCACCGAACCGCAACATCTGTACCGAAACGGTTCAATGAGATTTCACCTACCCCTAGTAGTGAATATTGGAACATTTTCTTAAATGTTTTGTTTTTACGGATGCTGTGTCCGTGATGTTAGATCTCACGAGAGTGTGTTGCTGAGGCAGTCATGTCTCAAATAAAGTAATAGTTTCCTCCTTTATCTTTCTTAAAAATTCCTTTTTTAGTGTCTGCACTTTACAAAGATATGTGGCTTGTGATAAATGGGTTCAGTGTGCTCACACAACTGGGCAGCTAACGCTCCGAGATGAGATTCTTTGAATGTGACAGTATATTATCTTACAATTGCTGACTATACCAATTTAAACACACAGTACACAAACTAGCTCTGCGTAAAGGAGCAAACTGTCTGGAAGGCTGCCTCTGACTGAGAGATGCTGTGTGAGTCTATTTATCTCACTCTATTCTACTGGTGTCACGTCGCTCTAGTCAATGCTCAGCTCCCGCCCAGTACAGTCACCCCAGTCCCAAAGAGTGCCTGTACGAGTAATGCCAGCCTTTCGGGGATTAGGTGACTGTGACAAGTGTTTTACTTCAATCCAATCCCACCGAAATCTGTCACTTGTAAGGATCTTCTGTCACACGGCTGTCTATTTTCATGCCAATGTGAGACACACATATTTGCCCCATGTGCTTTGTATGCCTTATAGGGATCCTCTGGTATCCAGTAGGTTGGCCCTTTACATACTGGATGCGTAGTTGAGTACCTTTTCACATGGAATTCCAATAATTTCCTATGGAGTGCAGCGTAGAGCTTGCAACGTTGTATTGCAGATGCAATACCGTCACGTGAAGGGCTTCGCAGGAGTTGAAAACATCCAGTGCATGCAGTGAAAACGCATTCGTAAATGTGATCTGGATGTACCTAAAATTAAGCTGTAGTTCATTTTATTGGTGAAATTTGTACTCGTACTATATTAATAAGCACGTTTCCCCTGGAGCAATGTCAGTTTCATTCAGGTTTCATTACGTTAGCTTACTAGGACCGGCCGTGGGACCTGCTAGCATCACCATGTATACCAACTGTAATCAGAAGGTGCCACGTAGAATGTTGCATTGTGAATGCGTAAAAAACTATGTAGGGAAACTACGCATCCAGTATGTAAGGGCATAAATAAGAGTCAGACACCCCATAATGTCTAGCACAATGGCATGTACATGAGAACACACCTGTGACAGGTGTGCAGTTTCAGTCTCTCTCACTCAGGTTGCAGTTAGAATAATAAAATGTCTCCCTTAAAGGGTCACTCAAACCTACTCCCATCAGTGACAGGAGATTAGTCAACGCAGACACTTTTACAATTTGCCACGCCTTACAGCCTTATCCTTAAAGTTTGTTGTATTGATGTCTGAGGCACAGGTCTTAGCAGATTCTCATTACATTTCTTTAAAATCACATTTTTGGAAATTATTCAGATGGTTGCTTTTATTTAGTAGTTGCAGTAGAGATTCATCTCTTGGCTCTGATTGGCTCTGACAATGAGCCAGTGAGCCAGGCTGATTGGTCACCTTGCATCCTTTGTCCACATGGCGGGTTCATTAGTCATCAAGGTCTGATCTGCCGGCCAGGTCAGCTAATTTCTCCACGAGATGGCGTTGCTTGTTTTAAGTTGCGAAGTACGGCCAGCTGGGGTGGATGCAAAGAATTATTTTTTAGCTCCATGGTCTGTAAGCCCTTGGGCTAGGCTCACTTCTTACTAGAGTGTGTGTAACTCAAGTTGAAAAGTGGTTTAGTGCTAGACAGAATAAATTGGGGAGGTGTGTAGCATCCTTTCTTTCCTTAAATGCAATCTTTCCTCTTCTAACACATTCTATTTTGTTGCTTTTAGCCAAAACACATCATTGAGTTTTGTTTCTGCTGAGGTGTCGGTGGGAGTTGAACCCCTGACCTTGTCAGTGTTTATTTGGAGTTCTTTTTTCTGCTCTAAGCAAGACCGGAGTGGTGCTTTCTTTTTTTCTCACTCAAATAGTCTTTGTTTGACCCTGCAGGCCAGGAAGCACATTTTGGAGATCCACACACGGGAATGGAACCCTAAATTGTCTGAGACGTTTGTGGAGGAACTAGCAGAAAAATGTGTTGGTAAGTTTGACACTTTATAATATAATCGTATAATCTCTAAAGCAATTCGTAGCGCCAGTGGGGTAATAATTTCGCCACCAAATAGTGAAGACAAGTAACCTATTTATCTGCAGCTAAGGTCTGTTCTACTTTGAAATGTAGAGCTTATTTAAGCCAAAGCTTTGCAACGATCAATGTGCTAAGACATGCTCACAGGTTTTATTCACTGATTGATGACTGTTAGTGCTTACAATAATTGTACACATGCTATTGAAACCATTCCATCAATGAAACTTAAAGGACTAAGACATGAAAATGCAGTTTGGGGGTCTAGTAGTGAGGAAAAGGTTATCTAGCAGTGGTTAATCTATTGGAAATGTACATAAGGGAAATTACACAGTATAGAGATGTGCAATATATCAAATTAAGGAGACATGCAGTTATTGGCTTGGTAATTGACTGGTGGTGAAGGGAGCCTTGGTAATTGACTGTTTGAGGCTAAACCCCTAGCTTTGCCAGACCATTCTGATCTTGCAAGCTTCAGGTAAATTTTGCCCTTTAGAGTAAAGCGTTTGTTGCCCTTTTAGAAAACCGGTAAGCCCCCGGGCACATTGCAGTCGATCCGCCCATCGCTGAGAGTTGGTCGCTTGTTTACATTCCAGGCTTTGGTTGCCTAGGTACCCCCCTTGTATCTTAACCCATAAGAAATGTTTCAGTCAATCTGTCAATCAACATGTAGATCCTGTTGGTAGTCGCCTCAATCGCGTCGCCTGGAGTTGAGATGAGTTAACCTCGATTCCCGGCCATCTCGCGGCGAGTGGCATAACGATCGCCCGACATCGCTTAAAGTCGCTCAATCACCTTGATTTTCAATTGTCTCGGAAAAAAAAGAAATACAGGATCTAGCTGTTTTTTCATCAAGATGACATCAGCATATATACGCTGTATGTTTCTGTTCCCACCGCCGCTCTGGGTTATTTTTAAACATTGTTGATTGAGTGATATAAAAGGTAGTCCAAATGAATGTAAGGAGGTCTGATGAAAACGGATTAGCACTGCCTCTATGACTAACTCTGTTGAATTGAGGGGTTCCCGACGGATTCTTGCAGCGAAATGAAATTGGAGCTCACAAGATTAGGGCGGGCTCATGAGGCTAACGCAGTTGAAATAAGCCCCATAAAGTGACAGTTTCAATCTCAACCGCGGCCCGTGTGGCCTCCCCTACAATAAATGGACTGCATTTATATGGAGCTTTTACAACCTACTGGCGGCTCAAAGTGCTGTACAGACTTGCCTCACCTACACACACACACACACACGCGCACACACACGCACATTCATGCATAATGACTCTGTGCAACGGCATACCAGTTTAGTGCACCAGTGTTCTGACTGTAGGTATGCAATCACGTTTGCCATGTTGGATCAAAATGTCAGCTGGAAAATATGACTAATTCATTAAAAGCATATTAAATAGCGCAGGATCTTAAGCCTATCATGTGCCAACTACATACCTCGGCTTAGCATAGTAGTAGACCGAAAGAAGTGATGGCACAAGTCGTTGGGCTGTTTTCGGTTTAACAGCCCAAAATATTATGGTCCAACTATTCTGATTTCTTTCCCACAAGTAATTGAGATGTCCCAAAGTAATTACTCGAAGTGTGTACGCTGCCAATACCTCCACGCTGCGCTGCATGCTGCCCAAACAGTATGACAAAACTGTAGTAAAGTTCAGTAAATCGTAACGTCAGAGTGTCGTAAATACATACATTGCCAATCGGCTGGGGGAATGTTCGCTTCTATCGTGCATATATCCTAGATGGAAACCTAATCTTTGATTGGCTAGCCTCCTGAAAAAAATAAAATGTAAACATTGCGATAACGACGGTTGCTTGCCATCCCCCGCGGTTGGGTTAGAAACACCGCGATATTGCGGTTATCGCGACAGCTCTACTTACAATTGCTGGTGTGTGACTTGTCCAAATATTAACAAATGTAAATGTCCACCAAATGTCCACCTGCCACGGCGTTCCACCCTACCTGCTGCGCCTCTGGCGCCCCCTAGTTCCTAACATTAGTGACCGTTTCAATCTAAACCTGTGACTCTGCTGCCCCCTACAGGCTACTGCGGTGCCGACATCAAAGCACTTTGCACAGAGGCAGCATTGGCGGCGCTGCGACGGCGCTACCCGCAGATCTACGGCAGCAGCGCCAAGCTGCAGCTGGACGTGTCCTCCATCGTCCTGGGCCCTGGCGACTTCAGCAGGGCCCTGCGTGCCATCGTGCCGGCCGGCCAGCGGGCGCTGGCCCCCGCAGGCCGGGCCCTGACCCCCGCCCTCAGGCCCTTGTTGGCACGCTCCTTCGCCCTGGCGCTGGGGGCCCTGCTCAGAGTCTTCCCCCATGCGCAGCACACGGAGCGGGCCACCACTCACGGTAAGGCCAGAGCGACTGAGAGTGTAGTGTTGCAGCATGAGCGTCTGCTACGCGTTGATGACGTTCTTCTCAAGAATGCTTGCCAACTTTTAACTCTAGCAAAAACAGAAATGGCTAGGATATGGTTGATGTGAGCGGTCAGTACCTAAGGCTTTATATAGAGGAGACAGACCTCTTAGAGAGTCCTCAATAAAACTCTATGGGAGAAGTACCGGAGACAGACCACTTAGAGAGTCATCAATAGAACTCTATGGGAGAAGTACCAGAGACATTATATAGAGGAGACAGACCGCTTAGAGAGTCCTCAATAGAAC
>JAODOY010000017.1:295687-318788 GCA_025399855.1 Forbesichthys papilliferus | reverse complement strand
TATATATATCCTGTATCCTTCCTAAATGTAACATCTATAAAGGTATAAATTCATGAAAATCAAGAAAGATGGTAAATTTAAAAGCCTAAAGGAAAAACATTTTTAATCACTTCAAAATAAAATACCCAATTTATTTTGTTGTTTTTTTTGGTTCTTTTTTAAATCTTTTTTTTCTCTTAATCAGAAGACTTGAACATGGGCAAGCGACTCCTCGGTTTGAAGACCATTTAAGCCCCTGAACAGGGAAAGGTAGGCTATTACAGACATGATAACAGTGTCACCGGGACCTCCAGTGACTGTTCAAGAGGGTAGCTGAAAGGGTTCCTTTCATAGTTCACTGATCGCTAAAGAGCTTGGGAACCATGGCATTCACACATGGCCTTTTGCCCCCTCGAAATTCAAAAGTATATTACACTGTACCCGCTTTCCATGAAAATATTCATTTTGGCGCCATATTGTTCGGAAGATATTGCAGCAGCTGAAACTCAAAAAAGGCAGGCAGAGAGCGGACAAAAGAGGTGATAGATTATATTGTTAATTATATGATTTTTTTTTTTGCCTTGAAACGGACCAACTTCATCACTGTTGCTCATTTATCCATATAAAAATGAAAATATTTATGTTGTGGCTATTGTGTTTAGACACTGTAATAGCCTACATAACTAATAGTTAACAATTCCTAACTGCAATTTATAAAGTTTATATTTTGAAAGTTGATTGTCAGGAGATCGTGATGTGTGTAAGAAATACTCAATATCACACAGCAAAACACCGAAATGATGCGAAAGATATCAAAATACACCGTTTTCCAATAAAGTATTTGATAAAGTAAAAGCACGGTCATTCATTCTCGAGAACTTCAGGCTCAAATCAAAACAAACTTCCTCAGAAGCTCCGCCCCACATATTGAAACGCATTGCAAAGCCAAGCGGTATTGTTGTTGTGAGCTGTATTTAACACTTTATGTAGAAGCACCAGATTTTTTTTTTTTGTAAGGAGATATTGTGTTACAGTACTTTGGCAAAATGTGTATTAGCTTACTATTATCTTGCAATAGCTGACTATACCTTTAGAAAAACAGGGAAAAGGTTTGCCAAACGTCAGCGAGCATGGCTAAATTTCACCCAATGCTAGTTGAAAGCCCTATAGATTAGCAGTATAGGCCACAGGTTACATGTGGATGCAAGTCATGTGTACAATAATAACTACATCTATTTTGGTTGCTTTCACAGACATGCATTAAGCCTAGTGCAAAATTTAAACAAAAATTAAATTAAGATCTCCATTGAAAAAAAAGGCTCTTAGTCTAGGACTAGTCTTAATCCATGTCGTGAACCCGGCCCATAGTGTTTCTATTCCCGCTGTTCCATACTGTAGAGCTGCATGTCTTCTTGCATGGATTCACCACTTTCTTGGCTGTAAGCATGTTTAGAAAGCTATGCTTCCCATTGCAAATGTGCTACTTTTGGAATTTAACCGACTAAAACTAAAACTTTCTGGCAAAAGGTGGTGAGTAACAAATCCATAAAATGTTCTTTGGACGAGAAAGTCACATTTACAAGTGAAGCCAACCCCTTGAAGAGTGAAATCATTTTAGATTTATGACTGTAATTTCGTTTTAAACATCAATGTGTTAAAAGCAAAATGTTGCAATAACAAAATTAATTAAAATGCAATTTCTGTAGACTTACTTCAGAAATGGCTACTTAGAGAAATCACTAGTGAATTCAGTAGTACTTAATTTCAGAATATCAAATAAACATAAAACAACACGATAAACACATGTAAATAAATTAAAAACACCTTTGGAAACATGCAGATATAAATGCAGGCATCATCACCTGCCTAAAAATATAAGCAGCGCTGAGAAAGTGATTACGGCTGGCCAGTGACGAAAGCAACTATCTGAAACAAGACTTTGGAGCTAATAAGTCTAGCCACTTTAAAATACTGCCATAAAACCCATTCAAGGTTGTAGTTCAAAAAAATACAAATAAAATAAATGTAATATGTCAATATTCTTATTTGCAAGAAACATTTATAAATGCATCAGTGACGTGAGGATCTATAATCTGATTTTAATGAAAATCCGTGTCTTCTACAGCGCGCAGTGACCTTGTAAATCACAGAAGTGGAGTTCACAAAATACAGCAAATGAGACAGAAGATTAACATTATCCGTATTGCTTGCACATTGTTTTTGGATGGAGAAGCAGGTCCGAATGCCTTGTGACACCTGCTGTGCTAATGGCCATTTGAATACTCACTGTGACTTTAATGGAATTTAATAGTCTGTGCAGTTAAATATTACACAACAGTTTGTCCACAACACAACCATTAACAAAATTACATTTAATGAGTTAACATATTAAATGAAGACTAATTTGTGTTTATTTGACTAATACAGTACAACTATAGCCTATTGATATTGGCATCATTACCTAATTCAAATAGCCCACCGGTAATAAGCCACAGTAGCAGTTGTCCTTTGCAGAAATCTATCTCCCAAATAAATAACAGACTAAACTGTGAGAGTTAAATACATCTGCAAATGAAGCTGAAGATCGTATAGGGTAACTTGTCAGTAGAACGCAGTAGACTATGGGGGTCTTATCACATATGTATTTTGTAATATACTTTTTTTTTTTAACATGACATTTAGTTATGTGTAAATTAATTCATCTCGCCAAAGTGTTTTCCTAGGACATTCTGAATCATGTTTGATATATGGGGATTAGTCTAATTGGCCTTATCTCCATGGAAGCTGTAGCCTACCGAACCAGAGGAAACCCATTAGATTACCATTCTGTCTGATAACCTTGGGGCTTGTTTGACCATGAAGCCCTATAGCCTGGCGTTGGAAACTACAACAGAATGTATACGATATATTCTATATACACAACCACGCACACACACAGCACGCTCACTGAACAGCGTCGGTTCCATCCCAAACAGAAGGGAAAGGACTATGCTTTAAAGGTAAACGCATCATCTCTTTGAGAGATTACTACAATTATGTAATCCTTGCCTTGATTTATTACAGTGTAGGCTACCACTGTAACGGTTTGCATCCCCTTTCAGATGAAGTGTGTGACTGTCGACCAGCTTGTGTAGGCCATCTGGTAGGTACAGTAATACGATATATATATATAAATACGATAGACGAGCCTAACGGAGAATCGGCCTATTGGCGTCGTAGACCATCAAACATAAATATCAGCCTATAGGTTTATTATGTCTCTGGCCTACGTCAACAAGCACGCCATTCATTGAAACAAATGTTAATGACGGGGGGCTAACACAAGGGATTAGCAAGAGGTGCCGGGCCATGACGAATATACTATGCATAAAAGACTACGGTTGCATCTCCTGCCAATATAATTTCCTTCTGCTAGACAAATAAGAACAGCTGTCACAAAAAACGTGGGCAGCGTTTTAAAACGGTTTCTGTCTACGTGAGATTAATCAACTTTACTTTGATAAAGTGCTTGGAGGCAAACCTGTGCACTTATTACCTACTCGATCACAGTAGAGGCACACACACTGTCCAAAAACATGACACACGGAATAATATGCTATGTGGACAGAATTGGTGCGTATAGTTGTGGTCAGCAGTAGGCTATCCCATGATAACTGTTTTTATACATTTGTTTTTAATACAGACTTTGAAGAGTTATATTATATTCAATGTAGGCTACAGCAACGAGACAGTATTGGTATATTGCCTATCAGTGAATGGTTTTGCGCAGTAGCGACATAGGCGACAGTAGATTTTGAATGCCATCCAGAACCAGTAAGCTAACCTCTTCAGCATCTCAGAACACTGTCATTGACAGAAGCTCTATCGGAGCCACGCAGAAGTTTTCCACCAAGGCGTAGCGCTTGCGCAAATGCGCACCACACGAGATCGAGTGGCTGATCACACCGTATGGCAGACTATATGGTCCTCGGCAACGGGGTGGCATTTCCACTCAAGACTCTCTTCTCATTCATCCACTATATACGTGATAGGACGGGCATGATATAAACTCCTGCTGACACGAAACACGTCAAAATAGCCACATAAACAGTGCGGCGAGTGGGCTACTTACACTGACTGCACGCTTACCTCCCTAGTCGTACCTCGGTCCCCCGGCGTTTGTCCTTGTTTCGCTACGACGATTATGTATGAACGCTGTCTTTATCCCGCAGACCGCTGTGACATTTTACAGCAAAATGTACATTACTGTGTACTGGCCCGAGCCGTGTAATAATAGTTAGGTGTCGCTGCTATGCGCGTCACTAACTGTCAAGCGAGCGGAGTGGACTGGACTCGGCAAACCGCCGTGGAGCGCTCCTTTATCTGCTTCGGGTCTGGGATGTAAGCGAATGCTTGCTCGGGCTGGCACACCGTGTGGCTACTTTACTCCCGATGCTACTCCTCCCCCTTTACGTTTACGTTTTTCAGGCAAGCCCTACAGCGCCACCCACTTGCCGGTGTGAGCAATTGCCACTGAAATGACTTGCGCGACTTCAATGTACGGTATATACCCTGGATTTCTAAGATATGACACTCACCAATGGCATATGCATGTCGTTGTGTTTAGGTAGTCTATTTATCCAGGTTGATATTAAAAGCAAAGGGTTATACTACTATTTAATGGGGGCAGATGTGTTACTTTTTAAAGGATACTGTATTAGTGCACATATTGGGATACATTATTATACGAATTTACTAGAAATCACCTACAAATATGTTAGGCTATAGCCCACTTAACAACCAATGTTTCTATATAGATCCTTTAATGGTTCTATATAGAATCTTAATGTTTAATTTAGAACCCTAAGGAACCTTCCTTTCTGTCAGTGATAGGTTAAGGTCTACTTTTGAACACAAATTTGTAAAAGGTCAGTAGGTATATATACTTGTCAAAATTCCTTATTGACTGATGCCTGGCCTATTTTTGAAATAGTTATCTGTTATTTATTTATTCGTGATAATAAAAGTATTCTCTGGAAGGATGCGGCTGTTTGATAATTGAACAAAGTCACTGGCGATCGCTGGAAGAATGCAGTTTGGCGGTGATGGCTAGATAATGAACCAAATCATTCTGTTTCATGCGGTAGTGATGACAAAGAACTATAGCTGTATATTATTTAGCTTTCTCAGGGCTCTATCTTTTCTTATGAATACAGGTAATGTTGAATGCCCCCCACAAGAAGGACATGAAAAATGATGTGACGACAACAACAACGGTCTAGCTGACATCTCGTGCTGATACAGTTTATGAAAGTGTTGTTTCACCAAATATAATCACAATTTGTCTAGCCGCTTTGAAAAAAGCCTATAACATATTCCAAAACTGAATATATACAATGATATTTAAATGTAATACACCACTATTTCGATACATTAAATAATAATTTTTATATATATATAATATATATATATGGCACAATCCAGTTTGTGTGTATCGTTACCGATATTGACACCAGCACTTTGGGTATCGGCCAATACCGAGCACAGGTCCGATTCCAGTGTTAAATTAAGTTTTAAGTTAAGTTGTAACGTAAATGACAGCCAGTCTCTATTCTAGGACTTAGATGCATTTTATTAACCTGCTGCTGATAGTGTGGCCTGTGTAGGTTAGACATGGCTGATGCTGTAGACCTATGCGTGTAAATTCATTTAATTGGATCACACACACACACATTTATCTTTGTCAAGTTGTGTGTGTAATAGGCATCATGCTGCCTCTGCCACTTACCATGACAGGTTCTGCTTGGCCTTTCCAACACTGCAAAAGATTGTCTTTAGTGTAGCCCATGTAGGCCAACCTGGTGGCTGTAAACAACAGTTATTGGGCTCAGGGGGCAGAATGCAAAACAACCCCATCATTTCATCTAGCATCCCATGTTTTTTCTATTACCCATAAAATTATTCAAATGTAATTTCTTAAAAAATCAATAATTTTGGGCAATGCTAGTTTAAAAATATTCCCCACCAGTTTGGGTGTATAAAATCCACTTTCTGGCAACCATATTATTATTTTAGGCTATCAATCTGATATCTGTCATCTAGCCTATCTGTCATCAAACACATTATGTGATTGTGTCTTGTATTGCGTTTTGTTGGTGGGTCATCAATCAAGTACGATTAGGAGATATAGTCCCAACGGCTGGTTATGGCTAATTTGTCACTAACTATCTCTTAATCTTAACATCCTACACAAGGAATAGTATGAACTAATTTATTCTGGCAGAAAGATATGAAGTAGAGACAATAAGCCTGGGGTTATCCATAATGAAATCTCCATCTCTGGCAGAATTAACAAGGCCCACATTTTAATATAGCCTACTGTCAGACTTCGCATTTAATGTCTTCTGCTTGGTGTCAGAGAGAGAAAGAACGAAGAGGGTAACTCTGAATCAATCTGGGTATGCTATACGTTTCAACAATGAGATGATATCGTGTGCAATACTCAATGCTGTTCAGATGTTACTAAGAGTGCAATGTCCGGATGGATGGGGAGAAATTGTCAGTAGCCAATAGCCATACTTGTCTTGGAAAAGCACATCTCCTATAGTTGAACAACGCAAACACAAACCGCGTGTCCTAATACAGGAGTAATTACCCCAAACATCACATAAATTGTCATAAATTCCCTGAGCTTCCGATGTCCTATAATTAGCGTACGAATATGTTTCACAATTTAGTGTTAGAGACAAATGCCCCAATATGCCTGCGGATACATGAGTATATCATGAGTAGATTTTTTTCCCCAAACAGCCAGCCTACCTCCAGAAGGATACTTACGAAGGAGTCTAAATAGTGTTATGTGTGGAAAGATGTTCCAAATGAGCCAAGAAGACAGGGTTTAAAATGACGCTAGCGGGTGGGATGAGGTCTTTCTTTTGCTCCAGTCAACCTCGCCCATAAACTAGTTAGAGCCTCTAATGTTTGATCAATGCGTCAAGTGACTCTGGATTGCAGCAATTAGAAAACAATGCCCCAAAAAGCTATTTAAGGTCGTGTGCTATCAGTGGGAAGAGCAACGGAGGGCATAATTGGGTATTGACAAAGAGGTGCGAAAGGCAATTTATGTAATTTTGAGACTCCGATTACGATGTATACTGACCAGATAATTGGGCCAATGCTCGACAAAAACAAGGCTCCTGTTTTGGGAAACGTCATATTTAAGCGTGTTGTTGCATAACATTTCCCAACACTTAAATGTAAAGATACTTGCTTTGTAATTTGCTTGTGCATTCTACCATCTAATGCTGGCTAAGTTGGAGTTCTTGCGGCCGCTTACCCTTCACTGGACTGTGGAATATTTTAAAAGCTCTGTCTTTTCACGGTTCTTTAAGCGTAAACTGATACTAAATGGCATGTTAAGAGTCAATTAGCCTACCAGAAAAGCTTTCTGCCAAATACATTTTATAAAACAGCATTAGACAACAAGCAAGACTAACTCTGTCCACCATCCACACAAATTGAGTTTCTTGACGCCATCTAGTGGTGAAAATCCTGGGATTGAAACCTGTTCATGTGTTGTGTTCATGCCTGTAATTTGTGGCAAACGGTCAATGCTAATGTGTGGCACTGCTGCAAAAAATAACACTTACGTACATTTTCTAAGGGATTTAGTTTTAAGATAAATCTTGTAAAAAGTAGGGTGCAAAATGTATCGACTCATTATCGTTATCCCAATATCACGTTGCACAATATCATATTGAAAAAACGTTGCAGGAAGTGCAATTTTCAGTTTATTTTGTGAAGAGATGCGTCCATTGGCTGTTTGGCTTAGTTGTGTTTGATTTAGACAGAACAGTAAGATATGTATCTGAGGAAGCTCATGACATAATAGAGATGGAAGAGGAAACGTTAGTGGCCAAAAAGAATGCCTCCTCAGTAGCTTGGAATTACTGCGGTAGTACCAGTCCAATATGACTGAAAATGTGTTGTTTTGATATGTTATTAATGTATTTTGATGAATTTTCCCATAACCTTTTGAGTTTATACTTATGTTTAAAAATATCTAAATTAATATACATATTGCAACTTTCATGATCAATATCGCAATATCACATTTTATCAATATCACGCACCCCTAGTAACAAGCATCTTTCTTATCTTTTGATGTTAATGTATTTTGTATATGATCCCTTTTACAAATAAATAGATTTTTTTAAATCAATAATGTGATTTAGAGAATCGATACAGTATGGTGAACTGTAATATTGTGATATCGATATTTTCTTACACCCCTAATGTTTTGTCTACACTATATTACCATACACAAATATGCATTACTGTTCCTATCTCAATACAGTATCATCTTAAAGATCATCCTGCTAGGCTTCAATATAAGATTCATATTCCATGGATAATTTTGCTTTACTGTAGTTGTTATTTGATGGATGTTAAATAAAATAAAAAAAACATTGAAAATGTTCCATTCATCTGTCATTCACTATTGTTTTGACAACAGATTATGATCAAACATTGTCTCCATTAATATATCTGCTGGTGTCACAATAAACTGTGAAACTTTAATTATTAACCCCAAATTCAAGCGTGTCTGAAAGGTTTCTAGTGTGTTTTCTAAGTCTTGAAATTGGTTTGTGTATGTCAACAGTTTTCACCACCATTTTGACACACTGTGGAAATGTGCAGAATTGAATGATGAGGGGAAAAAACGACATGAATCATTCATGTTAGAAAAGCATTGTGGCCGAGCAGGATTGGAATATTGGCTGTCTGAAATTATCTGAAATCTGTCTTGACTCAGGAAAGCCTTATACAGTCCCAATGTTGCCATCAGCAGTGTCTTCGCAACTGGAATCTCTGACTCATAAATCACCAGAGAGAAGATTGACTCAGGCCTGAAAGATATGTTTGCCTAAAAGGCTTTTTCACTTGCAGTGTTGTTTCAGCCTTGTGTTAGTATGCATAGCAAATGCTGTCCTTCGAAATAGTAATTATTCAAAACATTGAAGATCCATACTCAAATTACTTTTATAAGATTCTGGTCTGAGAGTTTGTAAAACATGTCCGGTAAAGTTAAACACAATGTGAACATCACCTAAAGTTTACTCCAATATGTGAATATGTCTGGCTTATTGGTACAGTTGGCTAAATCAAACACAGGTACTGCGTATGTTTGCCACTAGAGGTCAGACTAGTTTTCACTGTGGTTACAATATACTATGGACACGTTCAAAGGGTAGAAAGAAATACAATTTTTGCTATAAGACTATCACAGTATGCTACCAACCAACCTCACCAATGCTATTTTCTTTCCCTTACAACTTTATTGACATCTATCTAATTTTTGCATTAACGAGATAGTCCACCCCTACGACCAAATCAAAGGGCATTTATTCATTTATTCGTGTATTTTGCAGCAGCTGTCTCGTTTTATAACCCTAATTAGGATTACGCCATGAACATGACCGGTCGGTAGATCGTCCCTGCTCAGTCGTAGGCATGTGTACTATACGACGGGAACACAGTAGGCTCTATGTGTACACTACAGCTCAGGGCAGAGCAACACGCACTTGACGTGGACGCAGAGAATTAAGCCTACTGTCTACTAAACAAATGGTGGTCTATGAGGAGCGTATGACGTTATTTCCGTACCGTGAGCGTAAGTGGTTGCAAAAAAAAACAAATACATTGAGGGTCTGTAGTTTCAGTTTGTTATTAGTATGCTGCAAGTTAGTCCTAGTTATTACATTGTATTCTTGCTATCTGTTCTTATAGTTATGGCAAACAAGCAAGCAATTTCTCTACCTCACCATTTGATCTTCATATATCCCAGTCATTTATGTTGGATTGTTCCGGTATGGTTCAGGGTTACACTTAGATAAGTGTATCACACAGGGCCGGTTTCACACACATGGATTAAGCCCATCTTCAAGAACAGTAATAAGAACTTTCTTCAATGGAGTCTGGATATTCATTTAATTGTTCTTTTAAGTTTAACCCATCTGTGAAACTGACCAAATCTTAGTACAGGTCTACATTCCTTTATTTTTTACAAAATAGGTATTTTTGTGTTTTCAATAAATAGGCTACACCATTGGGCAGATTATTAAATGTATACGATATGATTGAACAAAATGTTAAGATTGCTGTTTGATTGTGTCGTCTTAGCCTTTTGTTTGGGCAGTATGTGATGAATAAATAAACAAATCCCGTAGCAGTTCACAATTTATTTACTGAATAAATTTGGACAAAACACCAGAATCTGTTACGATACAATCAGAACATCCGGGGCAGATATCCCACCATGCACCACTCCTCCATGAAACAAAACGGGGGAAGGGGGGATTGGGGGGGTGGGGGGGTCAGACATTAGCACCAAATCAGCACCAACTTATATAAGGGTCGCTCATTTTTCAAAATAAAATAAAGCAATTGTTTTGAAAAGCACTTTTTTTTTTCTTAGAAAACGAGCAACCCAAACCCTGTTCCCACCCAAGACAAAGCACCCCCCCCACCCCCCGCTAAAGTAGACTATAGCATTCATAGGGCACATGCCAATGACTAGATTAATAACACAAATTCAAGTAACATTGAGATACGTTGAAACATGTCCACTGGTGGCCATTGAGAACATGATCAATTCACAGAACCTACGCAGGCATTAGAAAACATACACGAGGTGCTGGAGAGACCATGTCATAGTAATAGTTTCGCCAAATTAAACTGTCAATCCCAAAAAACAAAAAGGAAAATAATAATAATAATAATAATAATAATAATAATAATAAAATAAAAAAAATAATAACCAAATAATGGAGATTGGGTGGCATGGGAACAGGAATTCTGGCACAGAGGATAATATTGTTTATTCCAAAACTTCAGACAGACAATTCCCCTCACGCTTGTGTGCCTGTCCTGTGTCAAAGCTATTGCCTATTTTATACATGGAAAAGGAATCTCTGGTAAAGAAAAACCCTGCAATGTATCATATATATATATGACACATATATAATTTAAATAAATGTTACGTTTCTCATTTGTAAAAATGAAGGATGAATTTAAATAAGATTTTTTTTTTCTCCAAAAAGAGGCGGAATAGTTCTTTCACAACATAAACGCATCAAGAGCGGGACGTATGGAAGCTTACCAAGAGAATGCTCACAATTTAGCAGCAGAAACAACAAAAGGGAATCTCTTACAAATAAAGAAGAGGGTGACATTTGGGGAAACAAGCCAAGTTTTAAACAAACACATTAAAATGAAAGACAACTATGAGTACAAGCCATGTGCTAAACAAACCAAATGAAAGATGATGATGATGATGATGAGAATAAGGCAAGGACTCAAAGGAGGAGGCAGTTGGTAGCACACACACACACAAAGGAAAACGGACGTTGTGAATTTCATGATGGACGAGAACACAAAAGCCTAACGCACAGCAGATATGGAGGTCACCAACATCAACGACAGCAGGCAGTAAGCTGCTTCATTTTTTTTAAACCGACGGCACCGGAGTCTGACATAATAACAAGCTAGAGCCTTCGAACAGACCCTCAGTCTCTGGTCATGAAACGACACAACCAAAATGAAAGGGGGGGGGGGTGGGGGTGGTGAGCGCGAGAGAGTACAAAACAACAAGTAAACAAGATGCATACTATGGTGGAGTGGTGCTGCAATTTGTTAAGTAATTTCAAATAAGTTTTCCTGGGGTCTTCTGTCCCTTCGTGCTTTCCGTAGTGTCGATAATGGCATATTGTCTCTACTTTTAAAGGAGCACCACGTGAAACAAGACAGATCCACAAAAAAAGTTACAAATAAAACAAAGAGGTCATTTGCTACATCAATTGCGACTTGCATGCCTGGCGACTACGCTACAACCCCCCACCCCCCGCCCCAGGGCTGGTTATGTGTAGATGCCTTTTGTCTTGCCTGGAGTCTGGCTTGCGGTTATCATTGGATTGGTGGGAAGTGGGGTGGTGGGGGGGTGGGGGAGAGACAAACGTTCCACCTGCTAATCTCTTATCACACCACAGAGCTAGGCTCCGGCCGCAGGAGCGGCGTCCATTTTGTGCTTTGCTGTCGTCGGGGGTTGGGTTTGGGGAGCGGGTGAGGAAGGGGGGGGGGGAATGTCTCAGCTGAAGAACTGCTCCAGCTCTTGCTCCATGCTCACCTCCGGCACCGTCTGCTCCGGTTCGCCGCCGCCGCGGCCGTGCGCCCCGCAACCGCCTGCCACCCCCCCGTCCCCGAAGGAGGCAAACCAGGGGTGCTGCAGGATCTCGCGAGACGTCAGCCGCTCCGAGGGCTCGCGCCGGAGCACGGCGCGGATCAGGCACTTGGCTTTGGGCGACAGCGTCTCTGGCACGCTGAACAGGCCGCGGCGGATCTTGCTGAACAGCTGGCCGGGCTCCACGTCGTGGAAGGGGTAGCGGCCCACCAGAATGGTGTACAGCATGACGCCCAGGCTCCATACGTCCGCCGCCCGGCCCGAGTAGCTGCCACCGGCGTTGAGGATCTCAGGGCTGACGTAAGCTGGGCAGCCGTGCTTGTCGGACAGGGAGTCATCGCGGCCGGCCAGGATGTACGTGTCCTCCAGGCTCTCCAGCTTCACCACGCTCCTGGAATGAATGAAGGGGGAAGGGGGTGTAAGAGACAACATGCGTTAAAACCATGTAAACTGTCTGTAAGTGACGGCACCCGTGTGTTTTCTCAAGAATGGGTTTGAAGCTCGAGCTGTGCTGGCTCCGGCCGTCGCCATCTTTGCAGTACCTGTAACTCGACCTTATCCATTACAATGATAAACAAATGGTTTAATAACGGAAAGTCACCCCCTTACACACGTCATGAACGGGCAGACTATTTGTACTAGAAAGACCAAAACTGCTATTTTGAACCAGGCTGGAAACATGCTGAACATTGGTGAAAGCAGCATTGAATATCACATAGCATAGGCTCGTCTTAGGGCTCACATCAAAATGAAATAATAAAAACATACACCAATGAAAGATGCACAAAGAACGTAGTGTTAGGGCACTTCTCTCTACCTCTAAAAACAGTGACAGAAATGTGGGGTTTTTGGGACACTAATGAAATCAAGAGGGACAAGTAAATATTCCAGCAAGATGATGCCAATGTTTTGATGACAAAGTCCAATTCTGATCAGCTTCGCAGCCACCCATTCTGAACATACTGAAATGTGTACAGCTGTACGTGGAGCAATTTCTTCCAATGTATTTTAGATCCATTCCCTTTGGATATCAGTGTTAGTAGCGCGCTTAATTCTCCAGGCTTAAGATTGACATTAACCTTTGCTTGAATAAAAGCATCGCGAGTTAATGGGTGCGTATTAAAAAGGTTTTCAAAAAAGCCTCACCTACTAATAATTGGTTTTCAGTACAACACAGTGAAGTGTTTTCAACAAGTCTCAGACTGTGTGATTTAAAATGAAAAGAACTTTGCTACAGTCATAGTTACGGCTGCTTGATTATGGGGAAGCGGGGGGGGCATTGACTTTGTAAAGACATTGCACTTGAATGAAAAGAAAATATTTTTCGCGTAGGTTTTTGTTTTTGTGATCGCTAGGAGCTGAAATTGAAATTGCAATTAAAATGTGATTAACTGCACAGCCCTATTCATAATTCATGCATACAACAGTGAAATGTCCCTCGTAGACCTAACAGGTCTACATGTAACATACTAGTTTGTCCGGTAACACTAAACGCACAAACGCACACAACCTTTGAGATCATTACCATCCAATACGGCTCATTGTCCAGGCCTCACAATAGCATAGTGACTTTCCATTGCAGGGGTTCTTATTGTAACGCATGGTTGTGAAGAAGCATCGTCACTGGGAAATGTGTAATGTCCTTGGGAGATTCTCTCAAGACACTAGGCTCTGTGATACATCTGTGCACCAGGAAGAGGAGGAAAAACACTGGAAGCTAACTGCGCTCCAGTGTGAAACGAAAGAGGATAACAAAAGATAACTGGAGAGAAAGGAAGAACAACCACCATATTCAGGAGTTGTTCACTGCTATAGTCATCTCAGCATTGCACGTTAACTAACACTCTGTCACATAAATGCCACTTGAGCTGAACGCCTGATGAACAGGCTCCTAAACCTGTCGGCACTATCAGGAATTGGGGTTATAGATTTGTAATAGGTGTTAGCGTCGTCACTAACAAGACTATTCTACACTTAATTCGGGCTCGATACTAGTACAGTGCTTTAAGTGCAATCGCGCTGTAATTTTTTTTCTGTACATCTTTCTTTAATCATAAAAAAATTCACTAGCTATTAATTACAACTATATATACTACTAGTTCTAAAAATATTAGTAGTAAATAATGAATTACTACTTCGAATCATTTGCACATTGAGCCCTTTCCCCACTTCTCCGTATAGGCGTATGTGTGATCTGTGATAATAGCATCAACAAAGTAGTCGGTGAAAAAGTACCACTTCATCCATCTGAGAGTAGGCAACTTGGGTTACACCTACAGAGGACAGCCCCTTCTGAAATGTTGCGCAGGATTTGTGCCCACGTAATCCGAGCAAAAGATAAGACGATGATGGTGCGATGTGCGCGGAATACACACAACGGGCCCTAACAAAGCAGCTAGCAAACAAAAAGCCATATCGCGTATGCTAAGTACAGCAAAGTGAGTTTGTTTTGTTGTTAGCATTACACGTTGCCTATCTTACCTAATAGCATCTGGATATAGAGGCTTACTAAATAACTGAGATGGGGACCCCATTAACAATAAGAACGTTCAAACATTTGAATTTGATGACATTTGCGTGGACGGAGTGTATCGTTGTTAACCAGCTAGGTTCTAAGGTGATTTTTATCATTACTTAGTTTACAGCTCAACACACATTTTAGGCTGCAGCTGCAGATCATGTTGTCAACACAACAACAAGGCATTACAAATTTCATTGCATTCTACTGTATTCTACTGTGGGAGCATATGACAATAAAATTGAATTCAATTCAATTGAAGTGAATTGTCATGGCAGCACAGCCACTGCATTTAAGGATACTAAAAGATCCCCCAGGCCTGTTGCAAGGTGGCTATTCTGTGCTGCGCTGACCTTTGACCCGCAGACTTTACATAGCCTAGTGGTCGGTCACATACCAACAGCAGTGTGAGATAATCCGGCCAGAAATGCATGCTGTCGAAATTTGATGTGACTCTATCCCCTTACATCTGGCTCGATGGCCCTGACCTCCCCCCCCTTTTGGAAATTGGCAAAGCGTGTCCCTGAAAGAGTCACGGGAAGGATCCTGATCTGAACACGCCTAAAGTAACATCCACATCCCGTCCCTTTAGACAGGAAGGAGACACGATAGCAAACAGGACACGCCCTAACACCAAAGATGATGTAATTATGGAAACATGGAGCGTTGCGACGCATTGTAATGTGGAAAATTAAACGCTTCTGTCTCTTAAGCGGGCGTGTCACCAATGGTGGGCTGACGTAGGCAGCGCCCAGACATCTACCACGCACGGCAGCGCCCAGACATCTACCACGCACGGCCTGAAACAACACACATTTATCTCAAAACTGTTTGATGCAGAAATGTGTTGTGGCCTCATATTTATTGTAGGTGCTTGGCAACTAATTTTATATACTCTAAATATTAATTAACGCTCTCAGAGATAAATAATGTGCAATAGTATGGTGAAATCCGTGTACCTCCCATCGACTGGCATGGAACGCTGGGTCGATCTGGTCTGCATAAAAATATTTTAAGCCGCCCCCTCCTTCCAAAAATCAAAATTGTCGTCTGTTGGAACCTAATATAATAATATTCTCCCTGCCAATACCGTCCTGCCTTCCACCCCGCCCCACAAAAAAGCACTAAATCGGGCAGATGTCCATGTTAGAGCATGTTAGATGTAGATGTAAACTGAGATCTACCTGGTTGTAAGGTCATCCCCAGACCCATCCCCCAGCGCACATGGCCAGCAGAGCCAAGTTCAATAGGCGCTTCGGCTCAGCTTCCCTTTTCCACTGTCAGTGCCAGAGTGTGACAGCATGCTTTGATATGGAGGTCATTAAGTGTCCCCTTCCACACACACACCCCCCCCCCCCTTTCCCCAGCCAGCCAGCAGTATCAGATTAGCAATAAAGTATGCTGGCAGCCCTGAAGTTGCATTTGCTGTATTGGCTTTGCAAACAGAGACACATAGCTAGTGGGGAGAAAATGTGAAGAAAACTTAAGTGCTGAATCAGCATCTTTGTGCAACTCCAGGCATACTAAATTAGTTTAGAGTTCTGCGCCAGTTGCTGTGGAAACAGACAATGCCTGGATTTAAAGGGGGGGTGCAAAATGCATGAGCTGCCAGCAGGGGTCACTATGCACTGGAAGTACAGAACGCCAGTTAAAAAGACTTCTTGCCACTCTAAAAAAGACATGCGACCTTGAATGACAAACGCCCAGCTGCACACAAAAAAACCCCCATTGTTAGCCATTTATCTTTTCCCTTTCATTCGGTTTAACGCGTTTCACACAAATACAGTAGATGGAAACACAAAAATATATAATGCATTATGTACAGCAGCTAAGAATGGCAAATAAGGCATTTCGGTTTTTACACAAATTATACAAGGATGTGTGTAGGGAGTACGATATAATAACCTCACACAACAAAAGACCAAAAAAAAGCAAATGTGTGTTTATTATTATAATTTTATTAAGTGATTATAATATTAGTATATTATTAAGTGGGAAAAGAGCGATGTGAGATGGGCGTGGTGGGTGGGAATGATGGGCTCACCTATCCTCGTTCCTGAAGACAAACTTCCTCAGCTTGAGGTCGCGGAGGACCAGCCCGTTGTCGTGGCAATGCGCCACAGCCGATGCAACCTGATGGAAGAGGCGCGCGGCCTCCTCCTCCCGCAGCTTCTTGCAGGTGCGGACAAACGAGTGCATGTCGCCGTAGCTGCGCTCGAAGAAGACGTAGGCCCGCGTCTCCCCGAGCAAGATCTCCACGATGTGATTGATGTGCTCATGCCAGCCCAGGGCAAAATATGCAGCCAGCGACTCCTGGTAACGGCCGACGTCAAACACCTGCGTAAAGAAGAGAGAAACGAGGGGGTTTTATGTGCCATAATGACTGTGAGGTCAGTGCCATGGCCCCATTATGTGTATGGGTTGGAGCATAAAGGGCGAGAGTTGTAAATTACGGGTGCCAAATAAAAACGGTACCTTTTCTCCCACATCTCTAGGCATGCTGTTAATACTGGACTAGGTATAACGCGTTTCACTTTGTTATTGAGCGGTAAATACTCTGTGCAGCGTTATATCCACATAGAACTATATGGTTATATAGCAGGGAGACAGTGGATTGGAATGTACTGCAATACAGGGTTGCAGTGTCCCTTTTGGTTCCCATAGCAACTCTTAATTGACTTTTAGCAGAGCCAGCCCAGGCTTCCAATGGCAGTCACCGCAACGCAAGCACTAATTGATGCACTCTCTGGTACTCAATGACCCAGGCTTACAGCTTGGTATTAGTATAGTACTATCCTACCGCAGTCATATTGACCTTTGAGCTTTGGTGCTGTTTTGAAACGGACACAAAGAAACCGAGGTCAAACGGTAAAGCTTGCTTCAGGTCCCACACGTGCTGAGTCAAACCATTACATCTAACAAGATGTCTGAGGGCTATGGTGCTCTTTTTATGAGCCCGGCGATGCGAATAACCATCATTTTAATTCATCGAGCCTCTTAAAAGGAACTAATGTCTATCCTACTCTTGGGTACGCTAGTGCAACTATAAATAGTAATACAGAACGTCAATAAAGGCTACGTGGGTGGTGGGAAAGGCCATTTGGTCTACTGCCTGTATTGTGTCTATTTTTAAACGTGTGTTTGACGGCGGAGGCGATACCACTGCACGGGCAACGGGAACAAATGCTGAAATCACTAAATATTTATTAGCGATCTCTCTCAAAGGCTATGTCTGATCCAAAAAAAGTGCACCATAAGCGCGCTTACGCGCGGAACTAATTGTGCAAAGTAACATACACGCACTGTGTGTTGAACAAGAACAAAGCCGTGGTTACTCGCTCCTTTGTCAGTGTTACATCATGCAATCCAAACCACACAACGCCGGAGACACGCGATAGGTGCCCGTGTTCATTCACTTTTTCCATTAAGCGTCCTCCTCCGTATCTCTCCGATTATATGCTCTTTGGCGTATTGCAAATAAGCACGATTCACGAATGGCGGTCGGTGTTTACTAAAACGGGCTGAACGGTGCATTGTCAAAACTATGAGTCATCGAAATACCATTCATAGGTTTAACGCAATGGCTGCGAGTTGCAACCGTGCCCCCGCTAGAGACCTCAAGACTCACCTTACAAACGAGCTCCTCTCCGCTGTGCAAGTGGGCGGCTCTGAGAACGTGGTCTCCCTCGAGTGGTTCCAACAAAAGGTAGTCCCCGATCCGGGAGATACAGTGCGAGGAGTCCGGGGTCTCCGGCGGGCTGGGGGACCCTAGGTTAGGACTGAAACTCTGGTTCGATTCAGAAGTCCTTAGGCAAGACAATTCTTCAAAATCGTGTGATTTGTGCCGTGATCTCCCATAACGCGAAATGTTAATGGGATTAGACCTCTGTATGTTCATGAGGAATGATAAATGTACTCCACAAAACCTGGGTCTTCCTCCTCTCGATTCTGGGGAACTACTTTGGTTGTAAACTCGCCGTAATAACTAAAAAAATGTATTTATGTTAGCACCAAATCAATTTAAAGTATGCTTCCACTGCTGCTCAAAACACTATTTTTGGTTATAAAACAATAGGAAACTGCAGATATTGCAAACTTCGGCTTCTCTTTGTTTTCCAGTCAAAAGACAGGTCAAGGTGATACACAGTAATATTAACTCTACTTTGCCTGCAAACCTTTGTACACATATGATGCAACTTTACTGGCAGTGTGAATGGACCGTAACTTTGCAACAAAGGCAGCGCTACAGTGGCCGACCACACGTCAGCTTTGCAATGAATGAAGACTATTAGCCAACTGGCTAGCTTATCTTGCCGGTTAATTTTATGGCACGTTGCATGAAAAAAAAAAAGACGCTGTTGAAAACAAGCACGAATAGCCAAAAAAAAAAAAAAAAAAAAAAACCCGTATGAATCTTTTTGAAGGCGACGAATTCAGCTACGGTGCAGTAAGTCAAGACACGAGTGATAGCTAGCAGGTGCGGGGCTATCTTAGTTAGCTTCTGTGCTAGCCAGGAGCGGGTCAGTGCACGGTCTTGTTCCCCGGATCATATCCGTGCACGGCGAATGTCATGTACTAAATATGGAGAGGACCCCATCCAGAAGTGCGGAGCCTTTGTTTGCGTGGTGGAGCCGATGTCCTTTTCTGCGACGAATTGGGTCTTAAGTGTCCAAACGGATTTGCCGTCTGTTGCTTTACGCTGATGGAAGGGACGGCCGGCAGACTTTCCCAGGCCTATCCCTTGATTCAGCAAGACATCCTCTCCCTTGGTGCTGTTGTACGTACGTGGCTGGGAATCTAGTCCATTCAGTGCGATGTCAGCCGTGCTACACACACTGCGCTTCAGTGCGAGGGATGACTGTTCAGCGACTGGGCATCCACACGCACACACTCACACGCACACACACGTACACAGACAAACCCCTATGGCGACACGCCCCCATGACGTGGGCGGCACGACGCGATCTCATTGGTGTTCTGCTTACCCCTAACTAATAATATGCGAGTCATGTGAGAAGCTTGTAGCAGATACAGCCCGAAAGTCGTGAAAGTATCCCATGCTGGTAAATTGTACGGGGAGGGGGATGGGTATGAGTACATTGGCTATCTAGCTACTGTACACGGTGTTCTACAAATGTGTTTCCTCCTGAAATGCCATTCATGGGAACGCTTGGGAATCTCATCGTTGACACCAGCTGTCGTTCAAGATTTCCTGTTATGTTTCTTGGGTATTTCGTTTGATTTGCATGTGGCTTTTGAAAAATCGGGTCATTGTAAAATATCCATTGTTCTTTCTGTAATAGCAGCGGGTGTGAGATTGTGCAATTCCATGTAGGAATCTGGGGCGTAGGAAGGAATGCTCGCAGCTGGATCCAGGACACTGACAGAAGTGTTCCTTTTTAACCTCTCTTCCTTTGCTGGAGGATTGCAGCAGTACATGCACACACGCACATACATACACACACACACAGAGATATTATCACATTTCCATTTTCAGTGCCTGAAAAAGCCCCCGTGACATGGTAATGAATTTTTCACACAGAGACCTCTCATCTCAGAATGGTGGTCCACAGTTCAACAATGTTGTACACTTACTCACTGTGTGCGTGTGTGTGTGTGTTTGTGTGCGTTCCTGCATGCATGTGTGTGTGTGTGTGTGATAGAGAAAGAGGTTCTGAACCCCGCAGATCTAATCTGTATGTGTGTCGCCTACCTTGTTCTCCAATAGAGAACAATGACAGAACAATAATTCATGCACGCTGCAGATATTATGCCTTATTATTTTACATAAACGTGGCCCACACATGAGTCATTCTTATGTGTCTACAGTGTAGGCTGTCATTGCATGTTTCTACAGGCCTCTGGCCCACGACTCTGTGAGCCTTTAACACGGGACCCTGCTAAGGATCCCATGTTAACTGATGGCCTCTGGCCCACGACTCTGTGAGCCTATATAACATGGGACCCTGCTAAGTCTAGGTCACAGCTGGGCATGCATCTGAGTAATAATCCCCTGAAGATTCCTCTTGCCCCGTTTCCACGGTGCTGGTGTGGGTGACTCATCATACCTGGTGGAGCGCTGCTAACACATTTAGCTCTCCAGACACGTCGATAGCTGTAGTACACACCAGACAATGGAGGCAGGCTGCCCGTAGCTTCAAGTTGAGGGCTTGCGAGAGTGCGTTTGTGTTTGTGTGTGTGGCTGAGACACCAAGACACGTCCTGGAATGGTAAATGGACTGCATATTATGTAAAGCGCTTTTCCAACCTTCCGGCCACTTAAAGAGCTTTACTGTAGCCTCACCCATTCACACAGGCTGTAAACATGTACATTTTTGCTGTACAGTCGAACATTCTAACATTGGAGTCTATGGAGATTGACTCCTTTTTTCAGCCAACCTCAAGTGGCCATTCGATGAACTGCAGATTTCTGACACGTCCGCATTGTATTCAGTGTGGGGTAAGAGCCTGGGGGCCCACACACAAGTAACCCATTAGGGCTTGGTGTTGCTTACTATACGACTACAGTACCAAGGTTTTACTAAACTATATTTAATACATGTAGTACATCAGGTTCAGGTTACTTTATTTGTACCCGTAAGCAGATTGGTTTTACAGTAGAAAATAATCAAATGTAAACATGAACATATTTACTACATGTGCATTAAATGCATATTCTGATTGGTCACAACTAAGGTTTTCAGTGTCTAATGTTAAGACTTAAAATAATCAAACAAGCGGATCAGGAAAATGTGGGGATTGTGGACATTCTACAATAATAATAATAATAATAATAATAATAATACATTTAATTCGTAATGCACTTTACATTTGAACAAATCTCAAGGTGCAATGCAAACACATACTGTAGCTTTAAGAAGCACAAGAACCTTCCCCATTATTAATCCTATACATACAGTCCCAACATCCGTTAGTGCCACGGTAGCGTGCGCTGTAAACTCTTCCCAAAAGGGGTTTGCTTTTGCTGTGAGCATCAGCACTGTCCTTCATTTCAAACTGAGAAGAAAAAAACAAGTTATTTTAAGGATGGGTACATGTGGCCTATTCTGCTCTCCACTGCCCTCTGGACCCTTAAGGCCTATTTCTTTTGACGGGGCAAGTGAAAAATATAGTGGCGAGGAATCTGATAACAATGAATGAGAAAAAGACAGAGCATGCCGGTTGGGGCCACGGGGTGGTGGGGGGTGATATTATGTTTCATTGATGCTATGGCTATGCTCAAATTTCTTTCCATTGTCTCTCAATGACCTCCATGGGAGAGGAGCTGGCTGTACAACAGTAATGAAAAGAGCTCAATGGCATATCTGCCAAATTGTGGCTATCAATATACACAGTATAATCAGCTGCCCCCATCAGTCATCAACAGTGTGTTGATTGTTAAAGGTATAGTCACCTATTGCAAGCTAATACGCTTTTTGTCAAATTTAACAAATATCTCATTGCATTTCGCTAGCTTATCGTTTTCTGTGCGTGTTGAAATCATTTTCTGATTACTTCTACACAGCCCTGGCTCTGTAAATAATAACATAAACAAAGTGGCGAACACCGCTCGTATCAACAAAGCCGTAGCACGGTGCTTTGCGTGTGAGGCGCAGCAGCGGAGGACCGCTGAGCGATGCTGTCTTGATTTGAGCTCGAAGTTAGCAAGAATGAGCCTACGCGTTCGTTGCAATATCTTTGATCGTACTGCATGTGCTCAGACGCAAAGCTTGACGCTACACGATTGTTCATGAGCGACTGTGTTATCATATGCGACTGGCGAATGAAGCACATTGTGATTACATGACAAGCTTCAGCATGGTTCTGTACTGGAAGCATCTCACGTCGGCAGCCATTTCTCCTCATGGACGACTGAACGGTTAAGGAAACGTGAGGTAAATCTCTTGGGTTAGTTCAGTCTCTTTAGTTGCAAGGTTGCAAGGTGAAAGGGACAATGTGACATTTTGCCCCACCGTATACTGTACCACCCTATCCTAGTGTAACCAAACCCACAATGCACTTGGTGAACAGGGTCTGGTCACGTAGAGCCTTCACCTACACCTACAGCAGTGAAACAGTTGGAGGCTTTCCTTATCACAACAACACTTATTTATTTGTATTTAAGACCTTATATCCTGGTAGTCAGCATTGCAGCAAATGCTGCAGGATATATGGCAAATCATAAGTAAACACCGACATTTCCTTTGACCTCAATGTAACCTAGCTGGCTACAAACTAAGACACTATGCCTGTTGATGAGTCAACATGGAAATGTCAGAAATTAGTGAGCGTGAGATGTTACATTTAGGAAGGATACAGGATACAGGATATATATATATATATATATATATATATATATATATATATATACAGTATATATACAGTAT
>JAODOY010000017.1:278586-295587 GCA_025399855.1 Forbesichthys papilliferus | reverse complement strand
GTGTGTGTGTGTGTGTGTGTGTGTGTGTGTGCGTGTGTGTGTGTGTGTGTGTGTGTGTGTGTGTGTGTGTGTGTGAGAGACGTACATGCACTCACGCACACACACGCGCTCGGTTCATCATTCCCCGGGACGCATTCGGGCTTTTGTTTTAGCGTGCGTTCGCCTGCCTGGAACGAAAACAACAACGAAACAACCGGCGAACTTACACACGCGTGTGCGGGTGTGTGCGTGTGTGTGTGTGTGCGTGTGTGTGTGTGTGTGTGTGTGTGTGTGTGTGTGTGTGTGTGTGGCAGGCGCTGCCCTGGATGTCGCTGTTGTTCTTCGCTTGTTTTCATTAGCGCGGGCGACTGTCCTGCGACTTCACACAAGGCTGTACATCTTGAATGAAGGGGGGGGGGGGGATGACAAACGAGAGGGGCTGCAAAGTTGTGAAGACATAACAATGAAAGGATTTTGGAAAAGATAGAGAATGGAAGAGAATGGAGAGGTTAGGGGGGTGAGAGATATTAAAAAAGAGAGAGAGAGAGAGCGATGTGAGCCATTCATAAGCACTGCTCAGAGGTATCTTGGACCAGCACACCTGCTACTATTCACTACAGAGGAAATAGACACTCTGTGGAAGAGAGACTCCTGGCCCCGGGACAAAACCGCTGCAGCGCCAAATTAGAAACAGGAAGGACTGTGGGTAAGGCTAGGATTTAAAAAAACGCACTCCCCACATGGACTCAATATACTGCAGCTCTGATCCCGCTCTGGAAACCAAAAACCCAACAGCTCTATCTATTTTACGTCCCAGTCAACAGAACACTGCTGTTATTCAGCAGTGACAGCACTGTGAAATCAAGTCCAGTGTCAAGCGCCGAATGTTGGTAAAGGAACAGCCCCTTCCGACAGCGTGTTTATGCGCCTCATTCCTACACCCGAACGGAGACACGTCGCGTACGAAATAATTCAATTTTGCCTTTTGTTTTCAAACCGGTGTCTTACTAGACAGTTGTTGGTGGTGGGAGAAATCATTGAGACTGGGCCCCCTAAATTCTCCTCTGCTCCCTGCAACCTACGTCTGGACCATGCCATCTTTCAACAACAGCGGCACGAATGCACGACGCACGTGCACACACACACACACACACACACACACACACACACACACACACACACACAGAGAGAGAAGACCATTGGAGCAGCTAATGCTGTCAACAGACGGCTAGCAGCAGTTAATGGTCTGGAACGCAGCGGCGGAGAGGAGAGAGAAATGGCGAAAAGCAGCGAGAGGTCTGGGAGTGTACTGAGAAAGGAAATGAATATTGATACATGCCGCCCGCTGCCTCCCTTCCCTGTGACCCCTGACCTCTCGCGGCGGCTTCGCTCTGTGCCGGTGACGGGAGCCGTAAGGAATTTCCTGCCACCTCTCGCTAACACACTCGCCCAATCTGAGGGAAGCGAGAAAACGAGCGTGTGAACGCACGCACACACACACACGCACGCACGCACATAAAAATGAAAAAATTGTTCAGAAGAAAAACATTACCTCTCACAGGCCAGGTTAAGGGAAAAAAGTATGCACTTCTTCTCATACGACATTTCCATTTGCTCATGAGCCCCATTCAACTGCTACATGTTCTCCTCAATCTATCATTTTCACTGCGGTCACCAGTGGTAAGACTATAATTACTCCTACAGATATTGAGGATGTTCAGAGGCCGTCTCTCCTTGTCCGAAAGCAGAAACCTCTCTTTTAATGCAAAGGGCCGACCCCTTCGGCAGGTGAAGGTCCACGGTTTCGCGTGTGTGCGGTGGGTTGGGTAGGGGGGATGTGTATGTGTGGTAATTGATTACGCAGACCCAACGCGCCACTGAACAGCAACCTACTGTAGTATTAGTCAAGGAGGGTCATCCATGGTACGGGATGACTTCCACCTTCCACCCAAAAGCCCCCCCCCCAAACCCCACCCTGTCTGTTTTATGTGCTTCGCTCCTTTTCGTCAGCCCTTGCCTCATGGAAGAGGAGGTCATCAGTAAAACCATGAAGGGTTGTATTCAACCCCAAGTTCACCGACTGAAGTCTGGGCCAGGCCTGTTGATGGATGTACGCATGCACGAACGCACGCACACACACACGCACGCACTGTGCCAGGCAGGGGAAAACCTGCCATGACATCACCCTGGGAATGAGTGCAGGTGCAGGGCCGGGACAGGAAGTGAGTCACAGGAAGTTTATTGAGGCAGACTTTGCTGTACGTACACGTGCGCATGTGCGTGTACGTGCGCGTGGCCTGGTGGTGACAGGCTGTGGGAGAGCAAGGGGCCATGTGGGGACTGTGACTGTACTCCTCAACACTCAACAAGCTGGCTAAGCTAGCTATCTGGTTAGCCAACTAGCTATATAGTTATAGCCAGATAGCTATAGGCTTGGCCAGCTAGCTATAGTGTTAGCCAGCTAGCCAGATAGCTATATATGGATAGCCACATAGCTATAGCGTTAGCCAGCTAGCCAGATAGCTATATGGATAGCCACATAGCTATAGGGTTAGCCAGCTAGCCAGATAGCTATATGGATAGCCACATAGCTATAGGGTAAACTAGTTAACTATAGGGTTAGCCAGCTAGCTATATAGTTATAGACAGATAGCTATAGGTGTAGCCAGATGTAGAGTTAGCCAGATAGGTATAGGGTTATAGTCAGATAGCTATATGTTTACAGCCAGCTAGCTATATGGTTATAGACAGCTAGCTATATGGTTATAGCCAGATAGCTATATGTTATAGCCAGCTAGCTATATGTTTACAGCCAGCTATAAGGTTGGCCAGATAGCCGTAGGGTTTTAGCCAGCTAGCTATATGGTTGGTCAGATATATGGTTTTCTAGCAACTATTGGATTAGCCAGCTGTCTATATGGATATACTCAAGTAGCTATAGGGTTAGCCAGTTAGCTATATGGTTAGCCAATTAGCTATAAGGTTAGCCTTGGGTTGGCAATTGCATGAAAAGACAGTCCCCTCACCTAGTTCCTTCATCAGGCAGTGGATAACCAGCCTGGAGAGGAAAGTGACTAACTAACCCTAGTCACGAATGCTAACCCTAACCCTAACACTAGTCACGAACCCTAACCCTGTCTCTTTTCAAAAGCTCCTACTCACCATTGTTCTCTGTGCGATCGGGTTTGGTGGCCGGCTTTGTCAACCAGAAGGTTACACCATTGGCATCTATTTATTTTTAAGGCAATTCTTGGCCTCCTTCCGTGTTACCTAGGGAACTATGTCTCTCAAAAAAGTTCATCCCCAGGACTTTTATATTTTATTGCTCCCTAAAGTCCGTACTGAATTGGGGAAAAGGGCTTTTAAATATGCTGTGCCTTCTGCTTGGAATATTCTACTAAATAATTTAAATCTTAGAGAGTTGGTTTCACTAAATGCTTTTAAAGCCATACTGTCTGACTTGGATACAGGCATGTCTAGATGTATATGTTTTATATGATACATATACTGTCTATAAGCCATGATGCTGATGACTGTGACACGTATTGCTGTATAATTGTTATTAATACTTTCATTGTAAATGTTTGTATTGTAATTGTGTTTTTTTTTATGTTTTGAAACTGCTGGTGGCTGCTGTCTTGGCCAGGATGCTTTTTTAAATTAGATTCTTAATCTCAATAAGTCTCTTTCCTGGTTAAATAAAGGTATATTAGTATAATAATAACCCTAACCCTAGTCACCAACCCTAAGGAGAGGATTTGTTTTCCCAACTAATAACTAGGTAGATTTAGTACAGCTATATTTGTTTACATTATCTGTCACATATCTATTTGTATTCTTAAAGTAGTAATACAGTGAGATTACTTTATCCAAGTCTCTCTCACTCGCATATCAATATTTACCTTCGACACAGCGCGGAGGTCATGACACGAACTGCGTGTTCTGTGTGTTAACGTTTGTGACACTGAATTCCACTGTAATGTGAGACAGGAGGGCTGGCGGGGGTCGTCCTTGGCCAGCGATCTGGGCTGTACCTCCTCTCCTGTCCTTGGTTCCCTTGGCCCAGCGGTTTGTAACGCAGGGTAACACAGAGGTCGTCACGCTTCAAGTGGGGAAAGTGTGCGGTTGGGTTTTTACCGCATTGCACCCCACCCATATCTATATGATAAGAATCTGAATTAAAATATTTTCGATTGTGCATCTTTTGCGTGAAAGATAAAAATGTGTGCTTTATCATTTTAAGGGTTTTCGGGTTTATTTTATGTAAACAAATGACGTCATCATCGTCCTCCAGTTTGTCTAGGGCTGGAATGGGTCGAATCGCTCATAGGCTTAACGTGCACATTAAATTGGTTATTTCTCTAGAATTGTTTGCTTGAATAAACAATGCACAAACAAATCAAAATACTTTAATGTCCACATTCTGGTATAGGGTGCCAATTTCAGAGGTGTTTAAATTTTGTTTGGATACGTTTCAAAATCCTTGTACTGACTAGGTACAGTTAGCTAAGTATGTCAACACTGTCGAAGAGTTCTGCCTCAAACTACCAAATCATTATTGATATTGAACCCATACCAGTTATGTGCTCTGTTAATTGACCGGTAAATCGTACAGCTCCAGAGATTAGGACATTTAGGAATGCCACCTGAAATCTAAATCCTGTGTTTGTTAGCTAGACTGTTGTTGCAAGATGAAAACGAGGTAAGCAAGAGGCCTTGTGTAAGACAGGGTAGGAGATGGGTTGCCCTCTACTGGCTGAACATGAATGAAAACAATAGCTATTCTAGTTCCCTGAAAGACACAGGCTCTAATTATGGTTAAACATGAACTTGCGAGTGTCAGAATATGGCAAGTATGAGATTTGATCATCAAAACAGCTCAGGTTCACAGCTATCATAGCAGGAAACATCCCAGGTTTGAGGCTGGCGCATGATAACGGCTAGATTTACTGCATCCAAAGATTGACGTTTATCCGAGATGCACGCCGGGGGGATGTCATGTAGCTGGCTCTGACTGATCTCTTCACTTCCTGCTACAAAGATGGAGGACACTCCCGTAACCGCACGCGCCCTTTCAAGCTTCGTGTACAAGTGACGCCCTTAGGCGGAGTTCCAGGATCAGTTGAATGCTCCCCTCCCCGGCCTAACTGTAACCATCAGAGCAACAAACACATCGCTGACCTCAGATCAGTATGTAGAAGGCCAATCCATCCTCCAGCTTGAGCAAGAAGCGCATATGCGACCCATATGGACGTCCTTCCTGTATCCTTGCTGGAAAGCAGGCTGGCCCACACACTACAGACGTAGCCTACACATCCTCTGATCCATACCCACATGAGAGGAGAGGGATTATTTTGTTAATGTGGGATTATCTGCGGGTTAAAAAGGAAAGAAAAATAACAATGTGGATGGGGTGGCCCTTTATTTAGACCGCAATGCCCGAGACTATTGTCTGAAGCATGTCCTAAAAACACACTGGTTAAACAGGTTAACCAACATCTGAAAGAACGTTTCCAGTGGCAGTATTTTGTTCTATATTTATCTCAGATATTCAGAACTGCATGTTTTACATTTTCTCAAAGTAAATATGCGAGGGGGCAAAACATATAGAAGAGGTTAAAGTGTTACATCTCCCATCGTCATTGTAGCAGAGACCTTCCTGAATATGCGTTAGCCCGCTAGACTGCGTCAGTGTGACTGTAAGGCCTTAATCCTCTCCTCCTCTCCCACATTGGGTCCCAGCCAGAGAGGTAATGGCTTCAACATGTCACTCCGAGCTAGGTCCTCTGTGATTGTATGGATGATTTGCTTGTGAAGTAATGGGAGGAGGAGGACATATTTCATATAACAAGCGAGCAGTAGAAATGTGGCTCCTATTCCCCGCAAACCTTGGTTTGTGTGACTTGGACCCGACTAGCGTACGTGAACACAAACAGTAGCAGCATGAAAAGGCCTCGACTTTGTATATGTAGCAGTGCTATCATCCCCTACAGTCATTCTGGAAAAGTAATTTCCATATTTACTCCACTCCTGAATCTGCGGACGCGGGGTCTGTTTGATGTGTTCAGAGCTGCAGCACAGATGCCACAGTCTCAGCTATACCGGACGTCATCTCACCGACTGTTCTTGGAAAAACACACGCACACACACACGAAAAAAAAAAAAAACACAAAAAACACGACCTCTAAAATTAGCGTGCCGCGCGGCCGGACAGCACACCAGGGAGAAAAGACGAGCCGGAGAAAAGCGAATACGTCAAGCGCGGGACGCTACATGACCGCCTCCCTCTCCCCTCCCCGGCTCTTGGCCTCTCTGCTTCTTCATGTCCTGCCCTGGCGCGACGCCAGCGCGGATCCCCGTGGTGACGCAGCACTCCGCTTCATCAAAGGTGCACGGCATGCGGCATGCTTTTCCAAGTCGGTGGGGGCCCCGTCAGAAAATCTGGAAAATCTGATCTTGTAACCCCTTCTTTATGATTGCATGGGTTGCTTTGGAGCTGCGGACACTTCTGGTGTGGTTTTCGCTGTGCGACCAATGCAAAATGAATGAGCACTGCGTAGAGCACCCTCCCCCCCTCTCCCCTCCCACCCCCCCCCCCCCTTCCCCCCACACACACCAGCCCCCTTTTGCGATTGCGTGGCTGCTTGGTCTCGGTGTGTTATTTTTCAGCGTAAACAAAAACCACGTAGAACACCTTCAAATGATTGGCCAGATGTTCAGGGAGCAGGGAGCGGCGGCTAGGCCTATGAGCCCTGTGCAGCAGATGAGGAGGCTCGGAGGAGGATCGTGCCAAAGAAGCACATCCCCGTAGCCTTTACACCCCCCGACCACACGAGACTGCACAGCCACGCGCGCACGCAGACAATTAAAGGTGGGGTCAGGGCTTCTTAATGCACTTTCTGTCAAATTCGGCTCGTTGCCTGAGATTCAGTGTGTTCGCTGACAAATGTGTTCCTAGGGTGTACAGCCCTGACACTGTAAATGGGAACACCAACGAAATAGTGCGGGCAGACGGGGGAAGGGGCGGTCGGAGCTTCTGAGGGATCGCAGAGGGGACAGGTGTATTTGTTTTGATGTTGAGTTCAAACAGCAACAGTTTCATCCTCGAATCGCTGACCTTCTTAAGTCGCATCCAGACGACTGATTGACGCACGGCGTAACCGCGGCAACGAGAGCAGACTATGGTGGAAATAATGGGTCTTTATTACTCTGACCCTTGGCCCCGGTATTAAACTTGGGGATCAGGAGGGTTCCCCGAGGAGCTGCCTGACTATAAAGTGAGAACCCCAAATTTCTTTTTGGGGGGAAAAGGGCGGAAACACAGGCTTTCCTCACAGAACAAGCGGAACCAATTTAATTTGGGCTGTTGAGCGTTGTGGGTGGGGGGGGGAAGCATTTTGAGGAGCACTGCCCATGTGTCACCCATCCCTGGGAGCAGTATTTCCACCCAACCCAATGAAAGGTTTATGGACTCGTTCTATAAAGGCAAACCACTAAATATAACACTTTTTTAACACAGGCATTTTCATTTTGAAGACCCCCTCCCCCCAAACGCACACTTTGCTCAGCACTGTACCTTTTGGCAGTAACTTAATATGGCAAGCGCGTGCGAGTGTGTGTGTGTGTATAAGAGTGGAGTGGTGTGTGTGTGTGTGTGTGTGTGGAAGGGGGGCTGCTTAAGGTTTTAATCAGTGCTTATTTATCGTCAGTTGATTTGTATCAATATATGTTAGTCAAGCGTACCGGTGGGACTAACTGTGTCATCGAGTTCGTTAGCATGCGAGCACTGCTCCTGTACCCCAGGTGCCGGACAGGGGTGGGTTGCTGTGGCGTATTGTGTGGTGGGGTCCATGCTACAGCAATGGACACCAAATGGGTCAAAGAGCAGAGGCGTGGGGAGGTATGGGGAGCATGCTGAAGATTGAAACTGAAATGTGGTTGCGGGGTGGTGTGGGTGGAATGGAGAAGGGGGGGTTTGTTTGCCCCATCTGGACAGGAAGGGGGCGCCACAAACACACACCCCGGAGAGATTAAGAAAACGTCTGTTTAGACATTTGTTTTTGCCAACAATGTCCGGGTCAACAGTTGAAACTGACACCCGTTGGCAAATGTCACGTAGCCTACCTTTCACTAACGTGCGTGAGGCAAGAGGCTCTTGACGTTTCTATGTTTTTACTGTGAAGTCTCACGGCACCTAAATGTTTTGATTTACAATTCCCATATATTTATGTATGTAACAAGCGTATCTTTGTTCAGCACATTTGTTTTCAAAGAGAAAAGCCCACCAGGAAACCCTTGAATAGATGATTGAAAAAACAACCGCGCGTTGGCTTTCCATGCGAGCGCGATCGTGTGCATGTGTGTCTGAGATCGAAAAACCAACATTCCACAGTCCCAATGTGCTCTCACATAAAAAAAAAACACACATTATATTTAGAGGATATTTTGCTGGTTGCTCCGTTTCTCTGTTCCAGCCAAACCCTTTGTAATGCAAACACAGCAAAAAACACAGCCCTGTTCATTCCGCAGGTCCCTTCTAACTTGCTGCCTGCCTGCCCCCTCTCGTTATCTGATCTGCTGACATAGGCTATAGCCATACATGTTCATCTGTTGATTTTCTGGAGGACTTTTAAATCAACTCGACAAAGCCTACACGCCGCATTGTTTCTGAAAAGACTGTGTTTTATGTTTTTACCTGTTGGATTGTAGACATTCGATACGTTATGTTTTCGCTGCTGTGTGTGTGTGTGTGTGTGTGGTATTGTTGGTGTTGCAGTTAATTATTATTATCCGGTCGGTGCTGATGACATGACTTCTCAAACGTCCCCTATGGACAGAACCTGGGATTTCTTTTTTTTTCCTCTTCAGTGCCAGAAAACCATCAGACCTGTCTGAGTCAGAGACAACAAAGGAAACACAGCCAAACTTTGATGAATGTCAGAATCTGCCTGAGCGTGTGAAGCATGTGGAGCAGATACAGGTGTATGTGTTTTCTCTGTCTCTTTCTTTCTTTTTTATTAGAGCAGCGGCTGGCCATTTTTCTCTGGCCGAGCAGCGGCTGGCCATTTTTCTCTGGCCGAGGCCTTGGTGGAGCCTGGCGCAGAACCAGTGTGTGACTCTAAAATTGCACTAAAAACAAATGTAGGAGCCTGTCAGGCCACATGCAGGGCAGCCCACAGGTTATTCTGTCTGAAATTTGCACACAAAAAAAAGGTAAAAATAAAATATCAAATGGCCTAATTTTCAGAAGAGCTTTCCCAGATACATTTGCCGTGACATGTATTGCAGGAGAGCATGGGCTAGTGTTTTCCTTATCCCCCCACGGGAGCCTGTAACATCTGTGGACTTGTAGCTTGTCATTCCCCTCCCGTGACCCGAAACATTTAACGCAGTCCATTATACCAGTGGCACCATGACCCTGGCCTGTCACTTTTCCCTTTATAAACACCTTATTGTTGTCGGTTTCCAGTTACGTTTACTGTTCGGTTCGAACGCCTGGACTTGAAATCAACGTTGGAGTGCAAGAATCAATTTGTGTTGTTTTGTTTTATTTCCCCATAATATATGTGAGAGGCTTTTTAAACTATAGTTTCTGATTTATGTCAGAGGGTTTTCAACTGTTTTTCGTCTCTGGTACCAGCCACAGAGCCGCCAACTTCATAAGCTAATAAACGCAGGCGTTTGCTGTAGTAGCCCTTTTGTTTTTGGAAATTGGAGCAAGCACGTTTTCTTCACGATAAATACACATTTATTTACAAATAAAGTGGTTATAATAGAAATAAATACAAAATAGAAATCTGAGCAGTATACTTCATGTGGTATTGCACCCATTTGGAAATGTACATCAGAAATACATTTTCAGTAAAGGTTCCTCTGATTAAAATATTTATTTTTTCCCAAAATTACGTAGACATAAATATATTCATATATAGTTTGTTTTTCTTCTTCTTGTTACACAATAGCTTTTCTTTGTGTCTCTGTCATATAAATAAATGTCTTCATTGGGAAAATCCTGGTGTCCATATTAACCTCCTGTTAATGTAATTTCCTCTCTTTGTCCCACCTCCGCCATTCATCTGTCTGTCCATCTGTCCGTCCACCCCCCACCCCTTGGCCCCCCCCTCTCACCGGCACCCACAGCCCTCCACCACCATGTCCTGGTAGTTCTTCAGGATCACCTTCTCGTACTCGTCCAGGTAGAGCAGGGAGATGGGGCTGAGCTCCGTGGGCACGCAGCACGCCCGCGGTATGTTGCCGTTCACGGAGTTGACCAGCGTCTGCACGATGGCGTGGTTGGTGGAGTTGAGGTGGTCGGCCAGCGGGAAGGGGCACTCGCCCTGGCAGTAGAAGGCGTGGTATCCCGGCGGCGCCACGATCCACTCGTTCCACCCAACGTCGCTGAAGTCCACGTAGAGCGCGTGGCGCCGGCAGCTCGCCCGGTGCTGGTGCTTCCGCCGCTGTTTCCGCGGCGCCGCCGGCGCCCCAGCCGCCGCCTGCCGCTTCTCCCGCCGTCGCCGCGGCAACGCCCGGAGCACGCCGTCCCCGCGGCCGTCGTGGCCGTATGTCACCAGCAGGGGGCGCGCCTGCGCCCACGAGTCCCCGTCCGGGTGCAGAGAGCGGCTCACCCGCACGTGGCCGCTCCGCCTGCGGGCCCCCTCCCCCCCCTCCCTTGCCCTGTCCTCAGGGTGAAGCACCTCCACCACGAAGCCGTGGTTGTGGCTCCCCCCGGCGGTCCAACGGGACACCGCAGGGCTGACGTCGAAGCTCTCCCAGCGGCTGGTGGAGTCGCGCACCAACCGGGTGTCCAGCAGCCGCGTCAGGGGCTCCGCCCCGGGAGCGGCGGGGGCCCCGAACACCTCGTACACGCTGATGCGATGGAAACCTCCGCCGACTGCGCCACCACCGCCGCTGTTGCTGTTTTTGTTGCCGGGGGCGCTGCTGCTGCTGTTGCCGGGGGTGCTGCTGCTGCTGCTGCTGCTGTTGCCGCCGGGGCCCAGGGGCCAGCCCACGACCTGGTCCCTGAAGACGCGCAGCTCCGCGGAGGTGACGAGCTCCTCCCCCGGGATGGAGGTGAGGTTGAAGTAGAACTGCTGCGTGGTCTTGCCCTTCAGGCTGGCCAGAGCCTCCATGGATTCTGCAGGGGGAGTGGGGAGGGGCAGAGATGAGTGTTGAGGCGATAATGGCAACACAGAGGAACGTGCAACACACTCGGGGCGAGGCCTCGCCGGTTGGCGGGACAACCGCAGGCCAACTGAACAACATTTGAATACAGAAATACCGTAACAGTTAAGAGAGGCTCTCTCTCCTCCGTCTAGCCTCCCTTGCTCTGTTCATTTAAGACACGCACGCACGCAAGCTCACACACGCACACGCACAAACACGCACACGAGCAATATTAAGTTACTGCCAAAAGGTACTGTGCTGAGCAAAATGTGCGTGTGTGTGTAGGGTGTGTGTGTGTGGAAGGGGGGGTGCTTAAGGTTTTAATCAGTGCTTATTTATCGTCAGTTGATTTGTATCAAATGTTAGTCAAGCGTACCGGTGGGACTAACTGTGTCATCGAGTTTGTTAACATGCGAGCACTGCTCCTGTACCCCAGGTGCCGGACAGGGGTGGGTTGCTGTGGTGTATTATACACGAACAGTTGAGTATGTCTCTCGCTACGTTTGACGTTACAACAGTTAAGAGTCTCACTGTTTCTCACAGATCTCACAGATCTGTTTCTGAAACACGTGAACAGTCTCTCTCTCTCTCTCTCTCTCCCCTTCTACTGTACATCTGTTTCTGAAACACACATACACACACACACACATGCATGCACACAAGATGGTGCGCGCACGCGGCCAGTCTGGCCCACGGTTGTCATAAGCTTCAGGTCCATGTCACACGAGCTTGACAAAGCAGACAGCTGCAGCTGCAGATTCAGCTGGAGTCACATGATTAAGGTGATATGATGGCACCATTACTGTCACGCCTGGAACTGTATGAGGCCGAGTGTCGAGCAGATCAAAGCAGCACACTTCCATTGGTTATGCGATATGACCGTGGAAGAATAACAGAAATGGGAATGCATCCACACACGCGCTGTGAATGCTGCCCTTGAAGGCAGCTACAGCATGTTGTGTGTAGAAATAAATGTGCAAGTGGTGATCTCTGCTGCGTTGTGATTGGAGGGATATTGGGAAGTCAAACTGGGATCTAGCAGGTTAAAACCAAAATTGTGTCTTTAAATGCGAAACATTGGTATTAACTTTTGCATGTCTGCACAGTCAATTAGGGCTGTGCGGTATACCGTTTCATCCAGTATAACGGTTGGAATTTCCCGTATGGTGTGATTTTTTCACGTACCGCCATATCGTAGCACAGCAGAAACAACTTATTTCATGAAGATTGTATTTGTTTGATGTAAAAGTGCTACGAAACGCTGTACAATGTTTTGAGTGGGGAACCATAACTGAGCCAGTGACTCTGAAGCCGATTGTAAACAAGGACTACACGTAATCTTTTTTTTTTTAAGATGCATCTTTGACTTATCAACTGAAAGCTTAAATGTGTAGCTACGGTTGTTAGCATGTATCAGCTTCATTTTATGAGTGCACATACGTGCACCGATCACTGTAAATCTAGCCGGTATACAGGCACTTTTGACCTTTGCCTGTCAGATATCGTGCAACAGCTGAAAGTTTGTTATAAGAACTCTTGGATTGGATATTTTAGAAACTTGCCACACACTGACACACAATCAATAAAACTAAGGTAAAGAATGAATCTAACATAACATTTGTGGAACAATATGCCCGAGGCTCTGTGGTACTCCCTAAAATGTTATATTTCCATGCATTTTGTTAGCTGGTGTGTTGGGCGCAGGGTGTATTAATTGATCACCAGACTATGTGCCTCACTTCTGATCATGAGCCACTAACACGCTATACAGTCTGTGTATGCGTCAAAGATTGAGGTTTAGCGGAGTATGATTACAGAACCAATAATTTCACATTCCAACATTTGAGTGTCATCGTTTTGTGTTTTAAACCGAAAGCAAATGTAGTGGCACAATATTGTTAATATCAGTGAATAGTATAAAATACATATGATGGGTTTAAATCTGTTTATGTCCTGCTAACGCAGATGCTGCTTTGTATAATGGAGATGAACGCAAAACTAGATCATATATTGTGTCATACTGTGTGGAGCCTAATCAAATCCTTCAAATAGGCCTACATGCTGAAATGAAAATGTTATGATATTCTATCCTGAACATAGAATAGGTCTAAGACAAAAAACTATAAAAGCCCAGACATGCAACAAAAAAAAAAGATATACCGGTATGAAACCGGTATGTCTAATAAAATACCATGATATCAATTTTTGCTCAAACTGCCCAGCCTTGCAGTCATTCAGTATTATTGATATCATCTCTGTGCAAAACCATAAACTGGTGAATTAGACTAGCATCTGAAATAGCACTAAGCCGATCCTGACCATAAATGAGACGTAATTTATGTATAAGTTCTATTTTCAAGCAATGCTGACAGTTCTGATACACAATGTACAAGCCTACTGTGTACCTGGGGAAAAGAGCTTGGGTCTGTGTCCTGAAGCCAAAGACTGTCTTTATTTAGCCCCAGTTTCTTATTTAGTGTCTAGAAAACCTCGCGATTATTGATGTTTCTGGTGGTGGAGAGAGTGCAGTCACTGTAGCTACTGTAAACGCAAGAAATGTTTATGAAGAAACTGCAATTTTCTTTGCTGCTGTCCAACTTTGAACTCTTGCTTTACGTAGATCACAGATTATACGCAGGCCTGCTTTTTAAGCTGCTTGGTGTGGTGAGAAACACAAACTTTGAACTCGGGAGCATTTTCAAAAGAGGCATTTAGGAAATTCCACCTTCTCATCCTAAACCTCCCTCCGAATGCACAAAGACCTCAATTAGGCCTATCACTCCTCATTTGATGTGGGAAACCCCCTTCTCTCTTCTGTACCAATCTAGTCTTTCTTTCCCTTCTCGTCCCCCAAATCCCCCTGTCCTCTCTCTCTTTCTCTCTCTCTCTCTCTCTCTCTCTCGTCTGTCTCCATCTGTGGGTCTGTCTCTCTCTCTCTCTCTCTCTGAAGGGAACTGTTGTGTGAACATGTTGGGGCTTGTCCTAAACCTGTGAACCACAGATATGAGTGTATCAACATTCCTAATTTCTTTTTGCGTGGCGTGCCAACACAAAAGATAGCGGCTAATGTTCTTCCATTCATCACGAGCCGTTCTCTAACGGCTCGTCCCCATGTCATAATGGAAGTGTTTAATTTGACACGGAGAAAAATGACAGTGCTGAAAGTAATTATCCCCGTGAAATGAACATTGGCAAACAGATGTGGTGAATGACAAGCCGCCTGCATCGAGAAGCCGTTTCTTTTATGTTTCTACGATCTACGCTTAGTACACACTGACAACACAATGCTTACTAAAATTGTTAGAGAAAGTCTGCTACTGTATTAGAACTAGGGTTGTCAATATTTATTATTTTATGTTAATTAATTAATTGCATATTTTTACCTGTTCAATATTTTTATCTAAATGTTTTTTGTTGTTATGGTGTTATACACTTATAGCAATATATGCAAGATAAGCTTTAAGAAAATTTTTGTATTTAATAAAATAAAATAAAAAGAGATTTTCAGAAACCATCAAATCGAGCATTTAAAATGTATATATGTTTGGAATGAATAAACAGATTAACATGAACAGGTAAAAATATATGATAAAGGAATCGCCATAAACTACTAAAGCTTGCGATTAATCGCGATAATAATTAATTTTGTTTATTTACAGCCAGCCTGTTAGAATATGTTGGATATAATAAAATCCTCGTGGAGGAATACTTAAACACAGGCCTAAGCACACTTCCTGGCCAGTGATGTGAAGGTTTAACATCTGCTTAAAGGCAGGGTCAGTCATTCTTCCTAAATTCGAGCTCAAATCAAAACAGTATCGTTCCACGGTTCTCCGCAGCGGCGCCTCACACATCGAAACGCATTGTGAAACAAAGCATAGTGCTACAGTTTTGTTGATACGATTTTCCTATTCACGGAGCCAGGGCTGTGTAGAAGTATCAGATTAGTTTTTCAACAAGGTAAATGCGAGGACATATTGGTTGAATTTGACAACGTTTATTAGCTTGCATTTAGCTTGCAATAGCTGACTGTACCTTTAAGTGATAAATAAACTCTAATTTGCAGACTAGTAGTAAACTTCCTGGCAGCCCAGCTGCCAAGGTTGTTTGTAATGTGTCAAAATGGCCACTGGATGTCATCCGCACTGGGCCTCTGAAGAACGCCCAAGCAAGCGCTCAACCACCCCTGGTGAGTCACCCCTAGTGGAAACTCCCCCTCTCCAAACACTTCAGTGTCCATTCAATCCTCTTCTATACCACTGTATAGCCTATGGGCTTGTATAGAATAAAGGTCTGAACCTGAACCAAAAAAAGCAATTACGAATTTTTGTGCAGTGGTAAAATTGCTAAAATAATAAAAGTGATGCAATATCTTTCTGGGTGTTTGGGGGTTTAAGGCCCCTTTAGCATCAATAACTGCAGATAACATGCACCTGGTGAACTAACTGAGAGCGTTTTGCTATAATCATGTGTGCAACATGTTTCTGAAGGAGGGAAAATGGGGGTCTGTAATGAAACGCTACATTCAACAATCAGCGCATATCCGAGGTATAAACTGTGCAATTATGGTGTTATATTTTCGGAACGTGCGTAATGGCGCACATAGAGAGGGCCATTTGGAAAGAATATGGCGCGCAACCTCTCTGCACGATTTCTTTTTTTTTTTTCTTTTACCAAAAAATAATTTCAGCCCTGTTAGAAATGACTCAGAATCCAGTCTTACTCGATGGCCATGTCATAACGTGTGCTAGCGTAATGTCACGTCGCGTGTTATTGAAGTCCACTGTGATGACTATCACCTGCAGAAGAGGCACACCGCCCTTTATCCTGCTCCCGTGGTGCGTATCTGGAAAAACTGTTTTCCAGCGCCCACGCAAACACCATTAATTATTAAGAAACAAATTAACCGAGGGAAGCCGCGTTGCGCTTCGTGCCCTTTGGTTAACAGTTGCATTACTGCTGTACACATCTCGGGAATTAAAATATTAGTCGTTTGTCTGGAAAGTTGTCATAGTTTTGACGTAATTATCCCCGCATTAAAGGGGTGTAATAACCGGGCGCGTGTCGCATTTCGATGACTAACCCTCCATAAAACAGTAAAGACTCTGAAGTTGCCATTCACACACTGAATCATGCATAAATATAGGTTTGACTCGTCTGAGGTGTGCTGCACCTGACAGGTAAAGTATGTCACTAATACATACCTTCGTGGTGAAAGCTTCTAATTGTGTTGGCCTTGCTGGCGGCTCTTTCTGCGTGTCTACCCATGTTCTTGGGCCGTTTCGCGCTGTGATCTCCATTCGCCGAGTGCATGTGGTAAAGGTCCACCATGTACTGCGGCACGACAGCTTGCTTGCTCGGGTTCGGCCGGCGCTTCAGTCCGAACATGTGCAGCAGCCGAAGCTCGAACTCGTTGAGAAAGTTCTCCGATTGCTCCGGGGTTTGCTTCCCGGACTCGCTGTATTTCCTCCGGCCGACCTCGGGGATAAGTCCCGCAGTGCCTCCTAACAACACCTGGGCGAGCAGCAGTACCATGAGAGAGCGGACCACGGCGACCATGATCAGTTAGTCCCTGGGAAGGAGAGAGCATCTGTCAACATGCAGCACAGGCATCGGGACAGCACTGCACAGCCACCCCCCTCGCATCGCGATCCCATCCATACAATAGGAATTATAGAAGGGTGCAGGTTAAAAGGGGGAAAACTCACTTTGAAGTGAAGAACAAAAAACAAAACGGAGGTTAGTGGAGGGGGGGGGGATAAGAATAACACCCGCCGGCTACTGGCTTCTAACTGAAATAGGAGATTGATGTTAACATTACAGAGGCGAACTAAAACATGAAGAAATATCAAGGTTAAG
>JAODOY010000017.1:260217-271637 GCA_025399855.1 Forbesichthys papilliferus | reverse complement strand
ACAGTTAGCCCTAACACACACACACACGCTAACACAGTTAGCCCTAACACACACAAACACACACGCTAACACAGTTAACCCTAACACACACAAACACACACGCTAACACAGTTAGCCCTAACACAAACACACACACACGCTAACAGTTAGCCCTAACACACACAACCACACACGCTAACACAGTTAGCCCTAACACACACACACACACACACACGCTAACACAGTTAGCCCTAACACACGCTAACAAGCATGCTAACACAGTTAGCCCTAACACACACACACACGCTAACACAGTTAGCCCTAACACACACAAACACACACGCTAACACAGTTAGCCCTAACACACGCTAACAAGCACGCTAACACAGTTAGCCCTAACACACACACACGCTAACACAGTTAGCCCTAACACACAAAAACACACACGCTAACACAGTTAGCCCTAACACAAACACACACACACGCTAACACAGTTAGCCCTAACACACACAAACATACACGCTAACACAGTTAGCCCTAACACACACTAACATACACACACAGACGGCTACACGCTAACACAGTTGTAGCCCTAAAACACACACACATGATAACAAACATACACACCAACACACTAACAGGCTAACACATACACACTAACATGGCAACACACTGACAAACACAAAAACAGCTAACACAGCCCTAAAACACACACACATGCTAACACACATGCTAACACATTAGCTTGCTAATACAGACACACACACACACACACTAACAGGCTAACACATACACACGGCAACACACTAACACACACACGCTAACAAGCACGCTAACACAGCTGTAGCCCTAAAACACACACACACACATGCTAACACACACGCTAACACATTAGCATGCTAACACAGACACACACACACACACACTAACAAGCTAACACATACACACGGCAACACATTAACACACACACGCTAACAAGCACGCTAACACAGCTGTAGCCCTAAAACACACACGCTAACACATTAGCATGCTAATACAGACACACACACACACACACACACACACACACACGCACACACACACACACGCTGTAACACACACACAAACATGCATCAGAAGGGGTCGGATTTCACTGTCGGAGTTCTTTGCAGCGCTTAATCTTCACAGCACACAACAGGCGAGCCACTCCGACCGGAAGCCACTACGCTTTATCAGTTGACATGTGTTTGACAGGAGACACACGCCTGCTAATGCATGGCAGCGTGTGCATGTGTCACATGAAAGAGGAACACATTTCACGTAGGCTTTGTCCCAAAATGGAAACCCACCGAGGTCAGGCGAGACTAGCTAGAAAGCCAGGGTCAATATTTATGGGTACCGAACATGTGGCACTCTCTTCTACCCACTCATTTAGAGCAACAAGTCTACCTCCAGATTATACGGGCCCTCAGACATCACAAGAGAGGGTTCGGAACTTGCCCGCACGCTTCAGATATTAGGAACATCAAGGACTGTTGTTTTATTTATTTCCAAAATGATGTGCCTATACGTTTGGTATCATACAATGCATGTGGATGTTTAAAACCAATTCTAACTGAGGGAGAAACCTCTAGAGTGCTTTAAATACAGTATTCCTTTGTAATGTATAGTGATCCGAAGCAACCTATAAAGTCTTAGTACATCAGCCCGGCCTCACTTTACACAGTACAATAGGGGTCATATAAACAAACGCTCCATTTAGCAGTGTCGTGGAGATGAGACAGTCACTTCAATGTTAGAGAGAGAGAGAGAGAGAGAGAGAGAGAGAGAGAGAGAGACACATAAATACAGGGATCTGCCCTTTGAATGCTGTTCCACTCATAAAGACACCGCGCGTCACTCAATTATACGTCTGCATGATTAGAAGCTAGGTCTACGTAAACAGCCAGCAGAGATTTACATTTTACCGCTTAAGCACAAGCAGCTGTTTAGGCCGAAGAAGGAAGGAAAACACTTAGCGAATATCTACACATGGGGAGAGATGGCTTTTCTGGCTGCTCCATCAGGAATACTTTCTGTTAACAGTGTTTAGCTGGTCAGCAGGTTTTTGGACAGAAACTTATGAAAGCAGTAGTGATGCCTACCTGCAGTAGACATTACTACTGCTTTAAATAGTTTCTAGGTCATTTAAATAAATGTACAGTATTTTACATTATTAAATGCTTTTGCAGATGCATTCAATTATCTAATTATGTGTTATGATCCTTATATTAATTGTGGCATATGCTAGTTTTATAAGTAGTATTATGACCTTCTCTTATACACATGTATTTTCAATCAAATAAAACAATATCGTTATTAGCATAATTGTTTTTCAGACTCTATAAAATGTGTTTGCACCACTGTAGCCATGCACGCGTTAACTATTTAAAAACAAGCTGTTTCAACATAACCATAAATTATTTTTACAGTGCTGTTGCTCATCAAAGTTGCATTGACACGGTCTAGCTCTCATTCATAACCATAACTTCAACAAGCACACTGAGTCTGGAGCAAACCCATTTTATTGTCATATTTCATTATCACTTTGGCTGTTGGACGCGGAGAGAGCTTGGATCAGTCTTTTCTGACTGGGAGAGCGATGGAACTAGCAGGCTATAGGGAGGACCTGATTGTGCTCTGGCATCCACACAGTGACATTATAACCGTGCGGTTTCATGATAATAATAATCTTCAGGGCAGCTGTATAAACATTTAAAGGCAGGGTTAGTCATTCTCGAGAACACTTGCTAACTTCAAGCTCAAATCAAACAAACTGCCACAGAAGCTCCGCCCCCACACATTTAAACGCATTCCGAAGCCTAGGGCATTTTTGTGCGCGACTTTATGTTTCTATTTACCGAGCCACGGCTGTGTAAAAGTACCAGAATGTTTTTTTTTTCAGAGAACGATACATTAGCAAAATGTGAGGAAATGTTTTGACTAAAGTGTATTATCTTATGTTTAGGTATAGCTGCCTATATCTTATAACGTATAACGTATATAACGTATGTTTACTCCCTGGGAATGCAGTATATATCCTAAACTTTAACTGGGACCAAACTGACGCAACGATCTCCGCCCATCTCTGTGTGCAACCTTCCCCCCCCCCCCCCCCCCAACCAGTTCAAGCCCTCTCCCAGAGATATACGATACATGTTAATATTTGCTGTAAATGTCAGTGCGGAATGCATGTTCGCCTCACATTAAGCTTTCAACCTGTTTGTTAAACAGATTTTTTACGGCCAGGCATGTCGAGTTGTCCGCCCCAGAGCTTTCATTTGGCAGCAGAACTTACAGTATGGACACACACACTGCTTTAAGACGAAGCCCCATGTCCACTCAGTTGGGAAATTAGGCAACAGTTTTATCTAGAAATTAGATGCTTAATAGAGGGCCGATAAAGTTATATAAACCGGTGTAATGGCCTCTCACAATGTAGCCTATTTCCTGGTAACATTTGTCTCAATTCGTGGCAGTTTGTGTAAATATTTATGTCACTAAACTAACTGTTCTGTATACACTAAGACCCCCTCCCAATCTTCCCTGGAATGTGATTTAATTGGCGGTTTCCTCTGTTTATCGTGTTCCATACGGTTATGGGCGAGCTTAGCGTAATGAATAATAAGGAAGGTAAAGCATGGCCTTAAATTAGATGTCCTCCTTAAAGGAAATCAAATGACGGTTTCACGGCCCCCGTCTGTAATTCAGATTCTCTCATCATATGCCAGATTACCATTATGTGTCATTTGTAATACAATAAACAGAGTCCAGATGGCTTGGATTCCCCTGGATGTACCGGGAGCAACAGAAGCTAGCTAAAACATGGTCTGCTGTGTGTACTGTTGCTCTGTCCTGACCCATCCGCTGGCAGATTGTGTGCTGAAGAATGGCCCGCTCTGTCCAGCGCAAAGACGCTCACGTCTCATAATGTAAGAAAAAAACTAGAAAAAGAAAAAAGCCTTGGGAATTGAATTTAAGTGTGCGTTTTGTCATTCCGTTCAGAGCAAGGTACAGTAGATGACCCAGTTTGAACAAATGTGTGGCCATATTGAGGCAATCGTGTGTTATTTCTGCCATGCTCCGTTCTCTCTGCATCAATGCCGTTTCCTTTTGCTTCACACATCTGTGACATTGTGCAGTGGCGCGGGCAGTGTAAACACCAGGCAAGGAAAAGGAAAAAGTTTCAGATCTCCTAATTTATCTCCCCTTGTGACCCGCCACTCCCCATACTGGGCTTTGGATCGCTCCGTGTCTGTAACGCGGAGGTTTACAGCAGCACAAACCCACCATCTCCACAGGCTGGCCTTGTTTAAAGACTCCTAAGACCAATCACCTGCTGGCGTACCTGAGCCCCCACCCCCCCGCTGCTGAGATGGCTATCGTACATCCGACAATGATTTATTTGCGATTGTTTGGCCTCTCTGTGTCAGGGGCAGGGAACTAGGAAAAGACCACTCGCTTGGTTTATGCATGGATCACTGAAGACTGGGCCCCTTGTCAGAACGTCGAATCTTACCCAAGAATGAAACATTCTATTTTCCTAACCTGGTTAAGTAATCACATTACCTAAGACTCCATGAAGTGGAACAAACAGTAGCTTAGAACGCAGGCTTCTTTTTACGTGCCTTGAGTGACAGATTGGCTTTCATCAAAGAGGCCAGCGCTGAACTTATATAGTCATTTTGCTATGCTAAGAATACTAAATTGATCCTCATATGTGGAACATCTGGTGAAAAGCAATTTCCACCCAAGTGTTTTAGTATTTCCTCGTAATTAATTTCACATGTACATGACAAGAGCTTGCGGCCTCCCAAAACCCGGGCACAAAAGACAGCTTTGTTTCGGTGCTAGCAAGCAAAGTCATCTGTGGTTCCCCGGTTTTAAAACACAGTTTTGCCCGTTTGGACGTTCGAACCGACAATGAAAGCCGGCATTCTGGGGTCTCGCCTCGCGCCTCGGTGGGGGGCGGCGGGAAGGGGGATGATGGGGGGGGGTTGGCAGTTTAGCCAGTGAAATGCTGAGATGTGCGTTAAAGGTGAAGTAGTGCAGACTGCACCACACTACTATATCTCGTCTATCTATCTATCTATCTGTCTATCTATCTATCTATCTATCTATTTATCTATCTATCTATCTGTCTATCTGTCTATCTATCTGTCTGTCTGTCTGTCTGTCTGTCTGTCTGTCTGTCTATCTTGTGTGTCAAATGTGGGGGGCAGAACGTCTGAGGGAGCAGTCTCAGGATGGTGAGGTGTTTTTGTTTCAATATCAACCACATTTCCCTAGAATCCCTGACTACACCTTTAATGATGCAGGACTATTTATTTCTTTTGTTGCCTGAGCTTTGGACCCTGGGATGGACGACGATAGCTTGAAACAAACCCCAAACACCCCGAGATCAGTTACAGAGCACAAACGAGAGAATAGCTTGGTTTCCACTAAAATGGAAATTATTCCAATTACATTTACCGGTGGATGCTGTTCTCGTGCCGTGCGTCATTCAGGTTTCTCAGCATGGGGCTTCACGGCACGGATCGGCGGGATTGAGGACGGGTCTCCCGCCAGACACAACAGCTCCCACGGCATCAAAAAGGTCTTTGACTTTTGCGTCTTTGCCGGTGAATGTCGGCTCAATCAGATTAATCATTAAAGTGCTTTTGTCTTCACATGCTCTCTGCGCTGCTCCGTCCAAAGCCTCTGTTTGGACAGGGTGTCTGGGACCACCTGCGCGAATGTCATTTTTGTTTTGCCAAAACCGCACATTTCTCAGCTTTTAGTAACAATGGGCTTGCACCCGTCTACCCCACCCCTTCCCTCCCAGACAGTCACACAGTCTGTGATTCATCTCGACAAGCTCTTCATCTTGAGAGGAGACGCGATGCGTGGCTTCAGAAGAAATGGCCGTCCGCAGGTACAGGTAGCTAGCGGAGGTGTTTTCTGCACACAGGTGAGCAGGAATGGGAAGCAGATGTGGCAGGAAGATAGAGGCAGGTGTTTACGACGGGCGAGATGGTGCGCTGTGATTGGAGGCCTCGGGGGAATAAGGACACTGTAGGTATTTCTCAATGGAGACGTCAGCCTCCTTTCCTTATCTTTATTTTCTTTTTCTGTTTTCATAGCTGAACATTACTTAATTCAGCGTCAAGCAAGCATGACACATTCCAGGCATCTTCCAGCGTTGGCTTTTCCATATGATCAATGACAGCAAATTAGCTGTTGCTTATCTCTTTCAACAGCAACGTCCCTGTTTAAAAAGGCAGGTGGGTGGGGGTACAGGGGGGAGTTGGGGGTTAAGGATGAAAAGTTAATGAATCTTGTGAAGGCTGCTTTTACCTTCTGTTGCCTAACTTGCCCGGCAGTGAAGTGAAGTGAAGAAGCCTTCATTCTACTGCGGCTTCAAAGCATATTTCCTCCAGCGGTCCAGAGTTACAGGCTCTTTGTGGCGTGGGTTATTTGTCAGAGGGTTTGGAGGGTGACTTGTTTCCCTCGGTTCCCTGAAAACAAGGCCCCGTGCGTGAGAGTGCCCCGAACGGTCTAAAGTTACGCCCGTGAGCCCCGGTATTACAACCTGACGACTGACGAGGCAAAATGGGGGTGAGCTCTTTTGCCGAGCTCTCACAAAAACAGCTATAACAAGAACAGGGATCGGGGGGCAAACAACAGATTAGACTACTGATCTCAATCTGCTCTCCTTTGGTTATTGGGAAATAATAGCTCTGAAAGGAAGTCATTTAAAAAGGGCCTTTAATCAATTCTCCTTTGCATGAAAGGCTAGAGCGGGTGTGCGAGCGCGTATAGCTCTGAACGTTTTGGTGTGTGCATTGGGAAGGGGGCGGGGGGGTGTGAGTAGGGGAGAGATGGGCTCTAATTTGTCCTCTCATGGTGTCCGGGCTACTCAAAGGCACTTGATCACGACCATGGCAGGCCTTGACGCCATGTGTGAGCATAAATGGTTCCAAGGCTCCCTGGTGGTAACATTGCGTTGCCAGAATGACCACCAACTCTAAATGAAACTCTACCCCCCTTTAAAAAAAAAGAAAAAGGGTGCCATTCAAATCCCAGTGTTTTTTCTTTCTCTTTTTTTTGAGGAGCATAAGGTAGCAATTTCCCCCTCCCAATATGGCATAGCCCAATAACTGCGTAAGAAACCGACACCAGGGCAAAGTATGATGTATATTAGCAAGGTGTAAGATAACAAGAACGGTGAAGAAGAATGCGGCAGCTGTACTCAGGAGTTACACAGTGGGGTGCACTTGGCTGTCGGTGCAGGTCCTTCGACTATTCCTTTGTGCAGTCAGCTGGAGAAGGTCCCAGTGAGTGAGTGAAGGCATTGTTCATTAGGAAACCTGTACAAATCTGTTTTCATTTCACGGGAGGGGGAGCCCTTACATTTAGGGTCGTAAAAAGTCCTTCATTCCCTGGTTCGCTGTGCCGCGATCCATGAGGTTAGGTAAACAAGTGTCACGCAGCTCAACCAAAGATCTTATAGGCAAGTATTGCCACTCGGCAGCAATCTTTGAAACACCTCCGGGCAGTTATTAGGAAGACAGTATTGTAGTGAATAGAGCTGTAACTGATAATTGATAATTGTGACAGCATTTTTTTAAAAAGATTGGTTGATATGATGTCAATTTAAATCTGAAACATTAAATAATATAGTGTTATTACATGCATAATTACCACATTAATTGTATGAGATTGGGCTGCTTGGTTTAAAACTGATGTGCATATAGGCGTCACTTATGGCAATTTCATCAGCTTTAAAATATAAAAAATTGAATTTTACTTGTATCGCCATAGAGTTGATGATTTATGCTTTACAAACATGGAAACGCGGCAGAACACCGGCAGGGATGAAAAGAAATTAACTAATCTTATTTTGAAAGCGTGATTTAGGCGCTACTGGAAAAACTATCAACCTCGGATCAAGATTACATGCCTTCCTTCTGATCGGAATGTCTGATTAGAACGAGGTTATTTCACCAGCATATATGAGGTCATTAACGAGTCGGCTTTAGATGAGGTAGTCTAACGTTTAGTCTCAGTGTAAATGGCTTGTGTATATGTAGACTATACATCTCATTCTAGCTAGAAGTGGCTTCTGCTACTCAAGCCCTGAAATGGCAATTTGTCATTATTTATATAGCCTTAACTTGCCGATTAGAATATTCAGTATTACAATTATAAAATCTATTGACTCTTTTTATAACTGGGTGATTTGTCTATAATGTTTAGCAGGGGAACTTAAAAATATATTTCCACGTTAATTTTGTGAAAATCGTTTCATAGAAGACTACTACAGCTCCAAATTATCTATCATACCGCCTCATAACTTACTGGAGGTGCATAACAATTCACCGGAATGCAGGAAATTAAGTGTTTTACTCTCAAAATGTCCTGAGAGAGAAACCCCAGACACCCCACCTAATGTCTCCCCCTAAAACGTAACTCAAACCTCTACCTTTAAGACGTCATATCGCCTTACCATACCTTGGCTTTTGATGAAACAACACCCCTGCTGACGTGAAGGGGCTGAACGCAAAAATGACGTTTTTCCCTTATGTATTAAATTAGACTGGTTGTCTTATTCAATATACAGTATTATTTAATTGGATATATAGGTATTGGCTATTACTTGACTAGCACTACACGTTCCTGTGGAATATGTCTAGCTGTCCTTATTTTCACTCTCATTTGCTTTGTTAATGTGCCCCCTTGAGAAACTCAAAGGCCCCCCCCGTTCCACTCATCCTGGAGCCCTGCCGCAGGTTGTACCTCTAGGCGTGCACAACAGTTGGTTTGCATCAGTGCAACCACACCATTGGTGAAATAGGTTTGTGCTTGACAGATAAAGCAGGCAATTGGCTCTTTTGGGTGGGTGGGGGGGGGCGGTCTATTTATGCCTCCAACTGCCATATTTGCCGTTTCAGAATATTCCCATTGTGCTCCTTTAGCGTCTCTGGCCTTACTGTTAAAACTCTCACTATCCTGTTACAGTCCAGTGAGCGAAATGGAGAAGAGGGGGGTGTACTGCGCTCATCTCTGCTTTTTAAGGACACAGAGGAAGTCGGTACCTGAGGCTGTTCTTAAGAAAGTGTCCTGTAAAGAAGCACTCAAACCTTTTGACCCACGACCCCGTGAAAGAGGTTCATATCAGGCAAACCCCCACTACCAGAGAACAGAGGAGGTCACAAACTGTTAACAGCTTCTATTTGCCGCTCAAATGTTGTCACAGATTCACTATAAATATCCACCTTTGGGGATATGCAGTTCAGTATAAAGTTATGTGTGTGTACAGCCGTGGAAAAAATAAAGAGACCACTGCACGCTCTTTAAAATTTAATAGCATATATCTTGTAAATGTAAACTATATAAATAGAAAAATTCAACAAATATAAATACAAATATTTATATATTACATTAAAAAAATGTATATATTACATATATTACAAAATTCCTAAAACTGGTGACTGTGCTGGCCACCCCATGTTTTTAAGCTTGCCATCTTGTTCTTCTTTCCTAAGGTAGTTCTGGCAAAGCTTGGACTTATGTTTTGGGTCATTATCTTGCTGTAGGATGAACCCCTGACCAACTAGGCACATACCAGAGTGTACTGCATGGCCCTGCAGAATGCTGTGGTAGCCATTTTGGTTCAGGGTGCCTAATCGATGGCGTACAAAAAGTTGTCACATTTTTATTAATCAGTCCATAACACCTTCTTCCAGTCTTCAGTAGTACATTGCTGGTGTTTCATGGCTCAGGCAAGCCTCTTTTGATTACTCTGACCTTAGAAATGGCTTTCTTGCTGCATCTCGACCTGTCAAACTGTTTTCTCTTTCCAGTTGAAACTGAGACTTGCTTATTACGACCACTATTCAGCGGCGTTTGAAGCTGTTGTCCTGTGAGCCGCCTATCACTCAAGCTTCTGATTCTGTTGTGGGTCTGCCAGACCTCTTCCTGTCAGAGTTCCCCACAGTTTCTGAGTGCCCTTTGATGGTAAAGGAGACTGTACTCCCTGACACCTTGACTTTCTTGCCCATGTCTCTGTAGGAAAGACAAATTTTTAAGTGGTATGATGGTCTGTCTTTCTTCCATTGTTAATTGCCTTTTCCTTTTAATTTTGTTTTAGCAACACTACATTCTGCAATACAATACTGTTATTAAAATGCTCACGAGAGTATGGTACCACAGTGTGTTCTAACACTGCTTTTATGCAGATAGGGGAGGGCGGGTTGTAAGTAATCAAGGCAAGTTGGGAACCCTGTGGGAGTTGGTAGCAGCAACGTTCGAGGCTTGATCAACCTCCGTTGCTGCAGAATAGCTTTAAGTTGTTTTTCTTGTTCCCTGAAAAAGGCATTTTTGAATAATTCTGAAATTATTTTTCAGTTTTGAGTAACCTTACCATTCTTTTTAACCTCTAGCAGTTTACCACTTACCTTTGGACCATTTCTAGCTTAAATTTCAATAATAAACTGAAAAAATTGAGGTGTTCTATACCTTTTGACCATTTATGACCACATGTACATACATATTACACGTAAAATTACTACTTTCTAGACCAAAACCATTTTTTGAACCAGGCTGTAAACGTGTATTTTTGGTTGTAGTTGGACGATTTAACATTGGAGTCTATGGGGATTGACTCCCTTTTGCAGCCAGCCTCAAGTGGCCATTCGAGGAACTGCAGAGTATTTTCATGTTATAATAATTTCGCAGCACTGAAGGTTCCCTCTTGTGTAGGAGCAGTGCAGTTCCACAAATCACCACTAAGGGAGCAGAAGGGTAAGGCCACAGATGGGTACAAAACCCACAAGTGCTGCTCCGTTATAACATTTGGGTCCGGTTTAAATGTGAAGACTCCTATTGGACAGCCTGGGGAGCTTCCGGAGCCCGGAGTTTAAACCTCTCGCTCGGTTCTCCTTCAGGAGTAGTGCGTCAGTGTTGCGTTAGCTTGGCCGAATGCCAGCTGTTGAAATGGTCAGCGACACAGTCAATGCTTGCGTAGACCTGCGGTTACATGTAAACAAACAACCCTTGTTTTAGTCATTACTCATAAGTGAGCTGAGTTAAAAGTTTTAAAGCTGTGCAAGGTGCACGGTACAAATTACCTGTCTGCTTTGAGAGAGAGAGAGAGAGAGAGAGAGAGAGAGAGAGAGAGAGAGAGAGAGACACACACACACATAAATACAGGGATCTGCCCTTTGAATGCTGTCCCACTCAGCCTCCATTTTGGGGTCAATAACAAATTACAAATCTTGTTATCGCTAATATGACAGTAATTGCTTCTTAGCGTGTCAGAGGAAGAGAGCGGAGTGACAGAGAGACAGAGGATGAGGGGAAAATGGAGAGAGAGACAGAGAGAGAGAGAGAGAGAGAGAGAGAGAGAGAGAGAGAGAGAGAGAGAGAGAGAGAGAGAGAGA
>JAODOY010000017.1:193227-208625 GCA_025399855.1 Forbesichthys papilliferus | reverse complement strand
TACAATGTGCACGTGCCAAAAGTATTTGTTTGTTATGGGCACTATGGGTACTACAAATAGGCTAAAATATAAATGTTCCATGTTTGCATACACAAAACTGGTGATGGTCAGTCTCCTATTTTGCATAACCTTTATAGACTAGTCAAGGCTAACAATAACAATGACTAACAATTTGACAATTTACACATGTTGAGGTTATGAAGTATCCAAATAGCTACACACTAACAAAAAAAGCATTATTTAACCTACCATAGCCTACATTATAGCATAGGCTATAGTCTTCTGATATAAGACCTGGAAGTCTTTTATATAGAATGTAAAGAAATGTCTGACCATATTTAAGGCTATTAAAGTAATGCACTTTGTTCTTAACACTGTAAGGTGTTAGTCAAACTATGGTACACTAAGATAATGGAGAGAATAGCATGTGTGGGAACCAAATAAAGATAGGCCTTGAATTATGTACAGAGAACGGGGAATTGTAATGTTACTGACTCAATATTATTGTTCCTAATTTAATAGTTAGAATAGTTAGTTGATAACAATAACATTCAGTATGGTTAATGCACATTAGACACAGCCTGTCTAATATACATTGTGCATAGTTTGTTAGTCATATTTGAGTGTACTGCCTCTTCTACCCTTTAAACCCTGAAGGTCTTTTGGCTGTTTTTCACTCTTTTCATATAATGGCTTCTAAAATTATTTCTGTAATAGCTATCAAGTATATTATGTCTCTAATATCAGCACGCTCTCAGCTACAATTTGAATAATATCACAAAATATTTTTGAGAAACTTAACTCACTGTTTGTTTTTAAAATGCAATGCAAAGACTATAAACGCCTATTACTTTTGGTGTTTTTTTATTATGTAAAGGATGGTAAAATAGTGTAGTTTTGTTTGTTACACATTGTGATTCCTCCATGCCTTGATTAACTTTGAATTCAAATAAAAAGAAAAAAATACTTTAAATACAGAATTCTATTTATTTATGTGTATGTATTCTCATTTATAAGCCATACATTTCATGGGGTAGGCTTTTATCTATTTATGTATATATTTCTGTCATTTTAGTACCAAGAATTATACAAAGTTGTATATTTATTTTTCAGATTGTTTTGCTTTTAGGCGAGAGATTTTAGAGGCGGTTCACTGTTGTCTTCTGCAGATCCTGTTATGCCAAATAACACAAGCCATATAACGACCTCTTCAGCAGAGTGTCTAGATTATGAGTAAGAACGTGAGCTTCTTGCCTTTACCACTTCCTGGCCACTCCTCTGCACCCATGCATGTGTGTGTGTGTGGCCCATGAAGAATTTGTTTTGGTCTGAGAAGCTGGTGCTCCAGTGTGACATCTAGTGACAGAAAATGTCATATAGAGCCACTTTATTATAAGCCATTGCCATGAATGTTTCCCCATAGGCCTAATAGCTGAATAGCTAATTATATTCAGTAAAAATACCATAGTGCTTAAAGAATGTAAAGTAACGTTGAATTGTGACCTAAAAATCCACATTCATTGGTAATCGTGAAAGACAGGCAGACAGACAGGTAGGTAGGTAGGTAGATACAGTAGACAGACAGACAGACAGACAGTCAGACATAGATAGATAGATAGATAGATAGATAGATAGATACACAGACAGACAGATAGATAGATAGATAGATAGATAGATAGATAGATACACAGGCAGGCAGGCAGGCAGGCAGACAGACAGACCCAAGCAAACCCTAATGACATGCATTGACTACAACTTGATATGCACAGTGGAATGGGTGTGGAGAGAATAACCGGGGATGTTCTTGCTTAATCAGTAATGCAGAAACCTTAAAATAGCTCCTTTGCATACAGCCACCTAACCTCGACTTGAGGATGTTCTCCACAGAAGATGTAGGGCAGAGACATCTTCACAGTGTTATTTCCACTATAAGCAAATATTAATACTCACCATCTCCCCTTCAGCAGGCAGAGGGTTCCATGTTACATTAATTGGTTTTCAAACCTTTAATGTTTGACAGCAAAACCAAACTTAACAAGACTGTATTGCAATAAGCATATTGACACAGTCCTTTACATATTTCGTGGATTGATTTAGAATGATCTAACCTGTCTTAGAAATATAGGTCTATGGGCATATGTGAGTATCACGCAGTAACAAGCTAGGCGATCTGAATTATGTACGGCCTCTTTTCTACGGTAGGCCTATTCTTTAATCACTGCTCTGCAGCTGCTGCAGTGCATGTGTTGGTTAAGTGTGTAACACTGGATTTCTGTAACCTGGACCAGTAGTACCCAAACTTTCTTGTGACAAGACCCACCTAGAGAGGACTAATCTATTTAGAGACCTACCAAACACCAAGTACCGGTAATGAAATTAGCAAAAACCTATTTGTTGTAGCTGTGTTTGCGCCAAAAATGTTTGAGCAGAGCGCTCCAGAATCTATGGTGTGCACGCGGCTAAGTAGGATTTCACCCTATCAGGAACAAGTAGTCTATTTTGCCACAACCTTCCTCACGACCAATGAGTGGAACAACAACAAGATTGTAAAGCGTGGACGCCTTTCCTTGACGTTCTTCATTCATTCAATGGCTGCTTGCAATTTTCACGACCAACTCACTCCCACTCAGTGATCCACCCGTGGGTCCCGACCCACAGTTTGAAAACCGCTGACCTAGACTACGCATATTAATGTTGTAATTGTTCCAAGAGATTCGTCAAGAAAAAATGCATTAGTTATACACATGCAGATACAGAAATGACAACCTGCTGGCCTATCAGAAACATCACTACTAAACAGTGAAGGACATCAGCCTGGCTTCAGTGCTTGACAGTAACATACCAGCGAGACCAAAGAGAGAGGCAGTAAAATTAGGCGTGGGCCTGCTTTCATAGCTGTATAGCCGTTACAAGGGTGCCTCGGGCACTTATGCATAATAATATAGATGATAACTAACACCCGACATTAAACATGATCATTATGTGCCATCATTTCTAAATCTCAGGAGCTATGCTTTTCTCTCTCTTGCTTCTGCAGCCACAACCTGTAATTGTCACCGTGAACAGACACAGTCACAGTCACTGTGGCAACTACACACAGTGGCTACATGTGTGTAGTTGACACATCACTCATTCAGGACCTTATAGGCAAATAGTGCTGGAACTAAACACATTTTAGGAAGTGAGTGACAAGTGTCCCAGTTGAATTTGTATGTGCTTTAGCCAGGGCACACCTTATTACAGTTGTCTGAATCTGGTTCCTCTGCATAAGGAAAAACATCTGAACACACACACACGCACGCAAGCACGCGCACACACACACACACACACACACACAGCCTTCCACATGAAATCCTTGTTACCCTACATGCATCCCAGAGCGACAATATCACCAAGGATCATTCTCAGGTTCACCTATAGTCAAGCAATATATAACCTAATATATCCGGATGGATTCTATAATAATACAATATTTGACTGCATTCCTTGTAATTGAGGAGTGTTTTGACCTTGCGGTGGCAGGTCTGTATTAGGCTGGTGTCTTCATTCGCATAACCCCAGTGTCATACGATCAATCTCTCTCTTTTCGAATGGGTCCTGAAACGACCCAGGTCGCCCACATCCAAAATCGCGCACATCGAAAGACAGTTCCCCAAAACAGTTCTATAGCCTACAACAGAACATATGATTCACACGCTACTAATAGCCAATCAAATATTTAAACTTACCTCGCAGATGGACATTAACCCAGTTTCAACCAAGGCGGTTACAGAGCGTATGCTATACTGTATGCTCGGCCAGGAGGGCTAAACTATGACTGTCCGATCATAGCGACGCTCTCTTGCCTAAAATTGGGCCGATGGTCGTTGCAAAAAAATATCCAGGAGTCCCAAAAAAGCGCGCTGTCGCTCCTTAAAAAACCCTTTACTGGCCTCCCAAACCACCGTATCCACCTTCAAAAACGTTTAATATATCCATGACCAACAGACAAGATATCAGTCCGTGTTTCAACGCCTTTCGACAGTAAATTTTCGCGAAAAAATGTCGCTATTTAGATTTTCGCATGTCTAGCTATAATAACGCAAGCGAGTCTGGGTCCCAGTTTCGCATCCCAGACTGTGGTGGTGTACAGGATTGCCTCTACTGCGCATTCGCCCGCAATGCATGCACTTTTAGCGGAGAAAACGCCTTTGTGGCGTCAGCCCGCTATCTGCTGCGTTGACTGACTGGCTGATGGTGGTGGATCGCGTTAACAGCAGCCAGATGTTCCTATCGCTTTCACGCGGTATTGAGGTGACGATGACGCAGCCTCAGTGCGAGTTAATCCAGATTGACTGAAAGGCGGCTGCCAAATCACCCTATGCCCCTTAGTCAGGTCGTCACATAAGTCGCGGACTACTGTCAACCCTCACGCTGCCTCCGGTCCGGCTCCATTTCGCGGGTGACCAGGGGTGCTGTGCTTGGAATGGTAATCGGGTCGCCTGGAGCACAGAGTCTATTTGTGCCCAGACCGCGATGTAATGCCTCCCAGTCTATCTCACAGGCAGAAATCATCATTTATTAATGCAGATTGAACTCCGGGTTGCTGCACAACAATTCAGCCCACTAACAATAGACCAACTATAGGCTATTCTATGGGCATAACGAGAAGACATTTTCAGAGCCATATATACTTTGAATACACAGCAGAACATTTCATAATGTTCATCTAAAAATACAAAGATAGCCTTGCCTATATTATACAATATAGCCTGTGCTAAGACATTAGGCCTTGCCCAACCCAATTTCCATTCCCCTTATTCATGCATTGCTTGGACATACTGCAGATGAATAACCTATAGACTATGCATGCATTATGTTCCAGCCTTCCCGGTCTATAGGCCTATATTTATTGCTGGGTAAGGAATGCTGGCACCATACCCACCATGTGATCTAACACACATGCAGCTAGTTAATGTTGCTCATGTTTGCATGCCAGATAATGTCTTCTTGTGCTTGTGTGTGTGTGTGTGTGCTTGAGGGTGGTGTCTGTCCCATTTCTTCTGGGTTATTGGACCTATGATAGGTGCTGCATGGTTGCAATCTTGAGAACTATCAGGATTTTTTTCTCCAAATCAATAGTTTCATCCAGTTTAAAGCGAAACGAATATATGCTGGATATGTTTAAAGCGTTTGCCGCAGCCTGACACCCAGAACTATAGAATGACCCAGAGGCTTCTTTTGGCTGTAAAATGCGATGATTCCAGAAGTCTTTCTTCACCCTTCTCACGTGTTGTTACAGTAGAGTAGTCTGTCTACGTAGTGTATATGTATCCGCCTCTGCCCGTGAGCACTCTACTACACCACCCACACACCCACAATGGCAAATCGATTCAGATTTTCAACCAGTCAATCTCAGTTTTTTATCAGATAAATCAGTTTAGATTATATGACCCACTCCCACAGCCCCTCCTCCTGGTTGGCTACGTGCCAAAACCCCTGATCAAATGAGTTATACCCACCGGGCCGCCGCATAGTGAATGCCAATTGCGCATGCAAGAAAATGATATATGACACGGACACAATTTGAGTAGCCCACGCATGTTTCACTGTGTGAAACGTAGTTTAATTGTATCCTTCATTTGGTCACTGACGTCGTCATGTCGTCGAGGAACTGCTCGTACGTCACGCCGTCGGAGCGCTCGCCAGTCCGGCTCTTTCGCTCAAGGAACATCGCCATGCTGTCCCGCGGGTACTCCGCGATGCTGCGACTCCACAGGGGCTCCGTGACCCGCAGGAGCTCACGCACACGCGCAGAGATGCCCTGCGGTGGAACAACACAGTCGGGACTCAGGAGGTTGTGTGTGTGTGTGTGCGTGTGCGTGTGCCTGTGTGTGGGTTGGGGAGGGGGGGGTCCTTTGATGAAAGATATAGCCTACTGAATGTCTGAACTTCAAAGGCTTGCTTTCACATGTATTTAGGCTATACAAAAAACTAATGAGGTGTTACGGCGTTATAAAACTCAAGTGCCAACAGTTGAACCACTTTTAACATGAAACACAATTTGTGTTCAGATACATATTAAGTCTTTAATTGCCGACATATAGCCTACTACGTCACACCTCACACACTTTTAGTTCCTCTTACTTACCTGCATATCTTTAAAGTGTGCGATTCCTAGCCTGGGAAGATACTGGCAGTTCACATAAATAAGTTTTCGACCTGTGACAAAGTTGTCCGTGAAGCATGCCTGGCGGGAATGGACAAGGGTTCATGGAGACTGGATCATGTATTCATATTGTATTCAGTGAGTACCAATCGTGTTTGTTATTATAGGCTATTATTAACCTACTTACTATATATTGAGGATATCCTATTGACTCTATCCACCGCGCAACATCCTCACAACTCCAGGTTAGGAAGTCCATATTGTATGCTGTTGCCATAGAAACACACACTTCTACCACCTTTAGATTTAATACCGTACTCGCGTAGCCCACTGGAAGAAGAGAACACCCAACTCTGTCGTAGTCACGTTTTTAACTCGATTATTGTTCTGAAAGTTGTATGGTCGGATTGTTAGGGGAATAAATAACGGATTAATTGATTATCTAATCATGCACGGTTGGTCCTGCTCTCTGGATGAAGTAGTACGGTAGCTTCGATTCATTTACGGCAGTTCTTAATTTGGGCGACTTGATTGGTTCTTAAATTGGGTCGGTCCCGCCCACGTCAAACGAAAGTAGCGGAAGAGCTGTTACGTTTCCGCAGATCAACAAATCATCTGCACGACACTCGTACACTCGGTCTAAATCACTTAGTGACTTGCAGATCGTGTGAAAGTAAAGCGACGGCTTTGTGGTTGTCCTCGGTGGGTCGCTTGGTTGTTGTGCTGCTACTACTGTAGCGAGTTCTTTCTCTCCACCGGTCTAGCTCCAGAGTGAGTGTGAAGCGAAGCGAGGACGTTTCAGTAATGGCAGGAATGCTCGCCAGGACTCTTTTGAACACGAAGGTAAAAACATACGTGTGTGCTTCTTTACGTATCGTTTTGGACGCGTGTGCAGCTAGCCAGCGTTGCCGAATTCAGCACTGCATTCCTACATTAGCCATTTGATCCCCATGTGTTACCACATCAGTGCCATGGCATGGGTGACCTGTCACTTCTGCACCTACTGTAGACCTCTCTAGCTTGTGTTTTTGCAGCATTTCGTATTTGTTTGACATTGATTTATGGTGTTTCTCTTTGTTGCAGGCCCATTATAATTTGGGTCGCGTTTGTTTTTCTTCCTCGGCGGTAAGTTTTAATTGGAGGGTTATAGGTGTATACGTTATTTAATACGTTGCTTAGCTTGGTTCGTCCATGCAGATTAATTGTTTTCTGCTGTTCTCTTTTAGCCCACTACCAAGCTGTTCATTGACGGCAAGTTTGTGGAGTCCAACTCATCCGAATGGCTCGACATTCACAACCCCGTAAGCGTCCTCCTACATCCCATCACGAAAAATAATATGCACCATTTATCTTAAAAGCAGTATGTGTGACTTCCAAAACTAATGTAGTCGCTGAGAGGCTGACTATCGACTTGCTTCAGTTGGCAAAACTGTTCAGTGGTGCCGTAGTTTTTGCTCAGGAGCAGGTGCTATATAGAAACTAAACAGATATTATTGTAGCCCTGTAATAAGCTAGATGCCAATTCTTGGCAGTTGAATTGGTTAAGCATGGATTTAACCCTGACCCGCTGATCTTCTATCCTGATGCATTTACGACTTTCAGCTCCTAATTTCCTCTAGTAAGGGAACAAGCAACAATACACAATTATGGAATGCAAAAACATCTTCTCGTGTACACAAACTACCTTAAGGAAGGGTCAATTTGAGAAGTTCCTGAAGTTGTTACAGTGGAAGTTGAGAAGGTCCAGTGAGTTTAACTTCTCTGGAGGGATGTTAAAATCACCTAAGACCATAAGTGGCTTTCCGTCTTCAGGGAGGGAGTTAGGAGGACATCCATTTTGTTTTGGAAGTTCCTGAGCTGGCCTGGAGGATGGTTGATGATAATGGAGTTAGGAGGGCATCTATTTTGTTTTGGAAGTTCCTGAGCTGGCCTGGGAGAGGGTTGATGATAATGGAGTTAGGAGGACATCTATTTTGTTTTGGAAGTTCCTGCGCTGGCCTGGGAGAGGGTTGATGACAATAATGGAGAGTTAAACAGGCCAGGTGACTTAGACCGTGTGTAATACAAGGGAGGAGATCAGGCAGAGGGAGAGCACAGTTGGTCCAATTCAGAGAGATGAGAAGTCCCATCCCACCTCCCTGACAAATGGCCTGGGTGTGTGGGAGAAGGAGCAAGCAGCTGAGGTGGCATTGTTGGTCTGTGTGACCCAGGTTTCCATCAAGGCACACACTGGCACTGTAGTATTAGCTAGCTAGCTAAACAGCGCTACACATAGTGTACTACTGGTCAGTGGGCAGCTTGCAGCGTAGATACAGGGAGCCTGTGTGCCGGCTCCACCCCTGGTCTAGTCAGCTCAGTTTCAGGTAATAAGGCCAAAAGAAACACCCTCATTGGCCTGTCTAAAGGCCTGCTAACTATTTTAACTACAGATAGTGTAACACAGCCGAGTCATCCAGGGCTGAAAACAGCGGGACCCAAGTCTAATCGGTGCTAGGAAAAATAACACACGTGCCAGCAACTAATTAATCTACACCAAATACTATAATATATATGGGCTGTCCCGAATACCATTTTACAGGTTTCTAATACTTGGTGGTATTTCCAAGCAGTATTGGAATACTCTGTCTCAAAAACACCATTAAAAACACTCGACTATAGTTAAGAAGTATAACAGAAGTAATCTTCGATTCCTAGCTTCAGTGAGCACACATGTAAACATAGCCATGCACTTTAACACGTCAATTGAACCAGTCAGAGCTGTCAAATAGCATATACCTCCTGCATTAGCCAATAAGATTGTGTGTTGAATGAATAGCCTCACTCTCTTCATACAAACGGAGCCAATTCCAATCAACTGTGTTGATGAAACGGTGTAGGGCAGGCAATTACATGTAGGTTTATATGGAAACCGTAGGGATTAATGGGGAAAACATGCATGCATAATGTGGAAAACTAATACTCGAAGCCCAATATTTTAATCGAATACATACCCAAGGAACGAATACCCGAATAATCAAATATTTGGGACCGGCCCTAATAATATACTTACAGAATACTTGGATGTCCGACACAGCTTCAACAGCAGCCAGTGTGGGCAGCATGCTCTCTCATTGGCTCCTCCCCTCATTGGCTCCTCCCCTGGTCTATTCTGTAGCTCAGTTTCAGGGAACACCAGGTTATTGTTTCAGCTCACACACACACACACACACAAACACCTGGTGAAGTGCACTTGAGCAGTGGGAGGAGTCAGGCTCGGAGCTGGGAGCGGAGTCACACTTCCAACAGTGTTGTTTTCTGCTCCCCAGGCCACTAACGAGGTGGTGGGACGCGTTCCCAAGGCGACCCAGGAGGAGATGCTGGCCGCTGTGGACTCGTGTTCCAGTGCCTTCCGCTCCTGGTCAGAGACCTCCATTCTCACCAGACAGCAAGTCTTCCTCCGATACCAGCAACTCATCAAGGACAACATTGTAGGGAAACACACTAGCTGTGTGTGTGTGTGTGTGTGTGCGCGTGTGTGTGTGTCTCACGTGTATTTTAAAAGTTCACTCTTCAATTGTGTTATAGAGCTAAAGAACCCTAAAGTTGAGTTTGCTTTGAGGTCTCTGCGAACTTTGAGGAGATGGTTTTTGATTTATTGGATTAAGGGTCACGGTTTAAAACAAACGCAAATGCCAAAATTTGAGTGCAATTCTGGACACCCATCGAGCAGAGCTGTGTATTGGCAAGAATATGTCGATGCGATACGTATCACGATACAGGGGCCACGATTCGATGTATTGCGATACTGTTCAAGTATTGTAATTTCTAATTAGCAGAAAACTGCACATAGTAATGCTAATGTGTGGCGCTGCTGCAAATCAATAACAAACACTTTAACCTAAATTTGGAAACCAACATCTTTCCTCTATTTTTAAGGTGAATGTGTTTTGTACATGGTCCCTTTATTTATTTTTATACATTTCTTTAAATATTTCTTTTTATTTATTTACAAATACATTGAGTATAAAATGTTTATTTTATTTTATATATTTCTTTATATTTTAATTTATTTACAAATTGAGTATAACATTTTTTTTTTTTTTAATTTTATTGATAGTGTTTTGGAGAATCAGTAGAGCATCACGCAACGTGATGAGCAAATATCACATATAACATTTTCTTTTTTTTAAAATCTCTAAGCATATTGCATTGGCGAGTCCTCAGACCATTTTCCCTCTTGGCGGTTTCAGAATGAGCTGGCAAAGGTGATCACTCTGGAGCAGGGCAAGACTCTGGCGGACGCCGAGGGTGATGTCTTCAGAGGACTGCGTAAGTAAACCATGGCACAGCTGCCAGACTAGCAGCAGCACCATTAGGTTTTAACAGCGCTGCTGGATTAAATGAGGAAGATAGTGAATGAATAAATGAACGTATATTGGGAGATTGCATTTCCATAGTGTGCGTTAACCTTATGAGATGTCTCCTGTTTATCACTCCCTCAGAGCCCGCCCGGGGTGGAAGGTTCATTCTAATCAGCCGGAGGGTGTGCTTTACTTTTGTACAACTGTCTGGACATCACAGGCAAAATCAAATCGTTTAAATCTGTCTGCTTTACATTTTTCAGTCTGATGAATTTGAAATTATGCTGTGCTATAAAGTATTAATTTGTAGCGTAATTAATCGCTTACTACTGTGACTTATCCCATTATTATTTTATTCAGAAAGTGAATTATCACCCCGAATGCACTGCAGGACAAAGGTTGTACTTGTGCCAATTATTTATTGCAAATCCCAAAGAATAATTTCACTTAATCGGCTGGTGGACAGTCTGCCAACAGTGCAGAGGTTTATATCTCTGCTGGCCAAGGGAGCAGTGCCACACAGACGTTAATCGGAAGACAATATAAACGGCTGTGATTTACAAGGCAGCACGCTGCATGGAATCAATGAAATCACTACTTCAACTTTCAGAAAAATAACTACGGCGGCTGGACACCTGCCGGAGTTTAACACCCCCTCTCCCCCCTGCTCTGCCCCCTAGAGGTGGTGGAGCATGCCTGCAGCATCACCTCCCTGATGCTGGGCGAGACGCTGCCCTCCCTCACCAAGGACATGGACACACACACGTACCGGCTGCCCCTGGGCGTGTGTGCGGGCGTGGCCCCGTTCAACTTCCCCGCCATGATCCCGCTGTGGATGTTCCCCGTTGCCATGGTGTGCGGCAACACCTACCTGATGAAGCCCTCCGAGAGGGTCCCGGCCTGCACCATGCTGCTCGCCAAGCTGCTGCAGGATGCCGGCGCCCCCGACGGCACGCTCAACGTCATCCACGGCCAGCACGCGGGTGGGTGGGTGTGTGTGTGTGTGTGTGGGTGTGTGCGCGCGCAAAAGTGGTAGCGTGCGTATGAGTTTGCATGTGTGCATGCATTTGTGTGTGCGTGCGTGCACAAATATGTGTCAAGCTTCCCACTCTTAATGGAATTTCTGGATTGTCAAGTAATCTGGAAAGTCTTCTTTTCCTGCTCACGTGTGATCCGCTGTTTCTTGGTATTTATGCTGCTGGAAGTTATTTGTTGAGGATTGAATGGCTTGTTGTTGTGATGTATGTTCTGAAATGTATAGCAAAGTTAGCCCTGATAACATGCTGCTGTCATTGTCATACCAGAACGTTGCTTGCTTACGATAACTTAGTATGACCTGCTCAGCTGTTTACTAATGTACTCCCTGTAAGTTGCCTCGGATACAAGCGTCTGCTACATGCTGTACATTTTAATGAGTTCTCACGGAGGGTCCTGACACACGGAGGGTCCGGACACACGAAGGGTCCGTCTGGCACGTCAGCTATTTCGATGTGCGCTCGGCAGATGTGAACGCTGTACTTTAAGCTGAGGGACAGACCGGGCGTGCAATTAATCATATTCGAATCGCAATTTTAATTTCGGCTTCTAACGATCACAAAAACCATTTAGTTGAGGTGGGGAAAAAACCCAGATTATTTTGCACATTACGTTTTGCAGGTAAACTCTTATTTTGTCTTGTGTTCTGAATGATGCGCATGAGTAATCATGTTAAATAATCATGATTTCACTGTTGACCGAATTAATCGTGATTCTGATTTCATCCATAATCGAGCTGCCTTAATGCTCATGTCTCCCGTTTAGTGGTGAACTTAATCTGTGAGCACCCAGCCATCAAGGCCATCAGCTTCGTGGGCTCCAACCAGGCTGGGCAGTACATCTACGAGCACGGCTGCAGGAACGGCAAGCGTGTGCAGTCGAACATGGTATGCTCAATTAAAATGAGTCATTTACATCAGGAGCAGTTAAAAGTACTAAGGAGCAGTGTTAGACATGTGGCTCAGTGAGCCCTACAGGTTATTGGTGGGGATTGAGGGGCGGCATAGTCTACTACAGTGGTTTCCAGCCTTTTTAGTCTTAAAAGGTATAGTCAGCTATTGTAAGCTAATCTTAAGATAATACACGTTTTGTACAAATTCACCAAATATCTCCTCGCATTTGGCTATCTGACAGCTTTCTGTGCGTGCTGAGAAAAGAATCTGTTACTTCTACACAGCCCTGGCTCTGTAAATGGGAACATGAGCGAACATGAGAAGTGTAAAACACCGCAACAATGCCCTAGTCTTCACAATGTGTTTCACTGTGGGGTGGCGGTTCGGAGAGAGTTTGTTTTGCTTTTGAGCTGTAAGTTGGCAAGTGTTGTCGAGCATGTCAAACCCTGCCTTGCTAATCGTACCCCGTATACTTTTGTGTTGTTGATTCTTCTACATGTGTTCTATTGAACGCACATGCCCATGTGTTAGTCCATATTTGATTGTGTGTGAACTTCAGAGTAGTATAAAAATTGACACCTACCCTGGGGAATTATACAATAGTATCGCACTCTGGCATACCTGGCAGAGGGGGGGCTGACGGGTGATCCCGAAATCGCTGGTTCGAACCCCGTTACCTCCTCACAAGTTAGAACGATCGCTGCTGTAGCCATAGAAACGGATTTTGAGACGCTTTACAATAACGTCTTTATAAAATATATATTTTTTGAAAGACTGGCTAACGTACATTTTCCCATAACTTCATTGTTTTTACTTAAGTTTTAAAAAAATATTGTGATTAATATCGATATTGCCGTTATCATTAATATTGCAATGTCACATTTTGGCAATGTCGTGCAACCCTTGTGTGTGTGTGTGTGTGTGTGTGTGTGTGTGTGTGCGCGTGTGCGCGCGCGCGCTAGGGTGCCAAGAACCACGGTGTGGTGATGCCCGACGCCAACAAGGAGACCACCCTCAACCAGCTAGTGGGGGCAGCCTTTGGAGCGGCAGGCCAGCGCTGCATGGCCCTGTCCACCGCCGTGCTGGTGGGGGAGGCCCGCCATTGGCTGCCGGAGCTGGTGGCCCGCTCCAGGGAGCTGCGGGTCAACGCAGGTGGGCCACCGACGCTACACTGCTGCTTTTACAGTGACCATAGATTACAGTGAAATTAATGATGAAAAAAAAACACGCGCACAATTTTACTTTCACCCATACTATCTTATTTAATAATATCTAATGTGCATACTATTTAAATTACAAACTAAATCTGTCAGACAGACGGACATGGATAGTTTGTCATCTTGGACTGTGTGTGTGTGTGTGTGTGTGTGTGTGTGTGTGTGTGTGTGTGTGTGTGTCTGCACGTGTTCTTGCCCTGAAGGCGATCAGCCCGGAGCCGACCTGGGTCCCCTCATCTCCCCCGCAGCCAAGGCCAGGGTGTGCTCTCTGATCCAGAGCGGGGTGGACGAGGGCGCCACCTTGCTCCTGGACGGGAGAGGCGTCAAGGTCAAAGGGTATGAGAGCGGGAACTTCGTGGGGCCCACCATCCTGGGGAACGTCACGGTGAGGCTGGGGGGGATGTTTGCGTGTTAGCATGAGGCTGGGGGATGGGGCGGGGGGTATGTTAGCATGTTAGCGTGAGGCTGAGCTTGTTTTACAACACAGAGGGAGGTTGATGTCGTTCTCTGCTCACGCTGCTTGTCTATTGGTTACTTTCAGTACCTGGGCTTCTAAGCAGGTCTTGCATGATGGGTTCATGGGTGGTCACAGAATAGGCATTCCAGATATAAAATATTCCCACAATTGTATAATTTAAAGAAAGGTGTAATAAACTAAGGATTAATGGCTGCATAGGTTGCACAAATACATGTAGAATATTTACAGTGCTGAATGATTCTGTCTCTAATTTACTTGCTACGGTTTCCACATAACCTTAAAGGCACAGATCCAAGACATGCAAGATTTTCCCTCACACATTGTGATGTGAATGGAATTTACCAGATAAGAATCGTCTTCTTTGGCATATTTATTCTAACACAATGGAGCTAATATTCTCAATTGCATGAGCGTATTGTTGCACATTTAAGATGCCTTCAAGCAGCGATGGTTTTAGAAATCTGAGTGTTCATCTACAAAATATCCAGCTATCCTGAAGCTGAACTTGAGCTGAGTGCAATAGTCGGGCGGAGCCAAGCAAGGCTGCTCTCACAAGGGCAGTTCTGTGCGTATTAATGTGTTTAAAGCTCCGGTTGGCTCTGACTGGCGCTGTTTTTGCAGTACTGACCACCTGTAACTGCTTTCTATCCATTATAATCAGATAATTGTATGGCTAATATATTTTAGTTCTATAAAAATGAACCCTCCCCGTACAGTTATCATGAATGGGGGGGGGGGGGACTAGCTATAGAGGCTAAAACCATCTTTTGAACCTGGCTAAAATGTCTTATTTTTGCTGTGAAGTTGGGACATTTTAACATAGGAGTCTATGGGGGCATTTGGAAAAATAGAAATAACATTTAATGTCACTTCCACTTTAGATTAAGTGTTTTTATTTGTGTATATCTGATATTGTAGTGATGTGTTCCCACTGCCCCCGGTGGGCTGGAGGGACATTTAACGGTTGGTCACTCCTCTGTTGTCTGCCCAGCCGAACATGACGTGTTACAAGGAAGAGATCTTCGGGCCGGTGCTAGTCGTCCTGGAGGCCGACAGCCTGGATGAAGCCATCGCTTTGATAAACAGCAACCCCTACGGCAACGGCACTGCAATATTCACCACCAACGGAGCCACTGCCCGCAAATACACCCATGAGGTGGATGTAGGCCAGGTGAGACACGTTGACAGGCAAACAAATAAATACATTGCCTGTTGGTGTGTGTGTGTGTGTGTGTGTGTGTGTGTGTGTGTGTGTGTGTGTGTGTGTGTGTGTGTGTGTGTGTGTGT